>JBBPOJ010000151.1:0-40250 GCA_038091395.1 Leccinum rimulosum
ACAGCGTTTTCGCCATGCTGATATCTTTGCCCCAGACCATCATCACCGATCGGTAAGATTTCTTTCTCGCGCCCCTCGGACCAGAGACTCACAGCATGGTAGAGCGATCACCACGCCGCACAAGCTACCTTACTTCAATGCCATTCATGCTTTGCGTGTTCTGTTGACGCCCACAGAACGTCGACGCCCATGGATCCTCTACCTAACGCCTGGTCTTCTTGCGGCCCAGATCTTGCATATCTCATACGTTGTTCTCGGTCTGAGGACTGTCCGCCATCTGGTCCTCCCTGAATTTACTCGGCCCGGTTTCACTTTCAATGATGGCGTTCCGTTTGTCAGACTCGCCATATTCTTTGTCCTCGCTGTGGCCAGCACAGTTGTTCTTACACCTCTTGAAGTCATCGCCATCAGACTCGCCATACAGCGGAACCATGCTGCACCTGAGTTCAACTCGGTTGCTCAGGAGGAGGAAGAGGGAGGCCTAGAATATTCCGGAGCCGAGGAGGACGTTATCGGGTAAGTTGCGAAGGTTCGGTCAGGAAACATGAAATACTGACCCCCGAGTTTTAGTTTGAGAACCGAGCGGGAACCTTACACGAGCCTGGTCGATTGTGCAAAGAGGATTATCGAGGAGGAGGGATGGAGCGCTTTGTATCGTGCCTGGTGGCTGACGATGTTGGGCTGTCTTACTGGCGCATTCTCTTGATAGGTATTGTCACGGTCAGGTGGGAAGGCGAATTTTCCACTTACGACTGTCACGACTTGGAAATTATGATTACTCTGGCTCGCGATAGTCTGTTCACGAGAGAATAAGGACAATTGGTCAGGTCATTGATTAGTACAGCACTGGAGCGATGTTGTCTTGATCAAGGGTGGACCGGTGGACCGTTGGATCTTTAACTTATCCGTCAGCGCAGCGTTGGGGTTTATATGACATATCGAGTATCGTATATGTCAACGACTTCCTGCCGCTGCCAATCGACGATGATTGTTCTGGAGCTAGCAGTTGATGGTGTCAATGTGCTGACAGGCCTTTAAATTAATTTGCTGAACCAAACCGCCAAATTTGAAAGGAAAGATACATACATCATACAAGCTTGAGTCTTTTTGATCCATTCTCCCGATTCCGTTCGCGCTTCAAGCTGAGTGTTACGTACCTGCCTGATCTTGCAAGAACGACTTCACGCCGGTTGGCACCAAAATATGAAGTTATCTTAAGGTTTTCCTGCCAAGGCTATGTATGTAGTAGGGCTGTATTCATACATCTACTCAGAGCTCGAGATAAAGACGTCTACTAAGAGACGATTAAGGCACACCAACCACTGGTACCTGGTAGCCCGTGGAGCTGGTACCGGGAAACTTTGAATTAATCGGATCGCGCGCCGTTTGCCCTAGTGAAGTGTGAATGTTTAATTGTGGACTCCGGCCCGGCCCAGCCCAGCCCAGCCCAGCCCAGCGGATATCGACCTACATCGAGTCGGATCTGATAAGGATTCTAATACTCAAATATGGATATGCCCGCAGATCCAACTACTACTTGGCGATCCGATATGAGGCAGTGGAATCGATTTACAGGATAAGTTGCCAAGTGTTCCTACTATGCATGGGGACTGCTTTTTTTGTCGTATCCAGGGCCCAGGGGTCTTCGTGGAGCCTGCCTGCGGGCTCCGGCTCCGAGTGAAATCATACCTTCCGATCGATTATCAGGCTAGGACATCGTGTGGTCAGAAAACATTTCGTGTTGGTATATCAGCAACATCGACGTTTTTGACGTTGTTGGTTTACCAGACCTTTCGCCGACTCGGGGCCCATGCAAAGAAAAAATAGGCACACCACATGCTAGTAGTCATATCGGTTCCCTCGTCCCATCATGATCTCGGACGGGTTCAAGTAAAATAAACTATGTAGGGAACGTCCAGGTTCCTCACAGGTGATGTGAAGGTGTTTACTATCGCTACCGCGACCCACGATGTAGGATTATACTATATCTGATAATCGTGAGTGCGAAATGCAGATAAGCAGGGTAAGTGCATCCAGTGGCGCCCGCCAAAATGTCTTGGCCGCGTGGATGATTTGCAGGGACTAGAGTATTGCACCATATGGGCGGTACCGATCCTCAAGAGTCCACTTTCTTTTCTAATAGCTCGGGAGGCCGCATGGACGAAAATCCCTTACTTCGGTATCGATATTAATCTTGGCAATTCAAGGAAGCAACGTCGGTAAAGACCACATGAATTTCATGGAACTTCAAACTTGGCAATGGGTTCAGATCACCATTTTCGAGGAATATGCTTTCCCGCGATTTTGTGCAACGGCCCGAGTAGTTGTGAGACCAGCTATCCCCTCAAGAAATTCTTCCGCCCCTGTTATTTTCTTGTTTCGGTCATTATCGTTTGTAGCCGCATCCGCAGCAAAGAATGAGGAAGCGACGGGACCCAGGACTCAGGATTCGAGTATAGAGAAGAATTTATCTTAATTAACGTTTTAGTGAAACACAGAAGACACGTCTATTACCCCGTCCCGTCCCTCTCCTTCTCCGTGGGGACAGGCACACCATGTGCATGTGCAGCCACCGAGGGAAGGCCATTTTGAAGCTGCTCAGCCGGAGGTTGCGAATTCGTGACAGCTACGCTAGCTTGACTTGTTCCCGCGCCCCGCGACATCAAAGAATTCAGCAAGATCGCCAGTCCACTCATCTGTGCCGATTGAAGAAGCGAAACATTGACATCCAGACTCAACATGGTGCCATTAGACGTGGACCCTTTGAGAACTGCAGCCGGTTGGGGCTGATCAGGGGGCGGTACAGATGCTGCTGGGACGGGTACTATTCCGAGTGCGTGTAAGGCTGAGAGGGAGGTGACTGGCAGTTGCACGGGGATGGGAGCCGTCGATGGAGTGTAGCCAGCTGAACTAGTAGTTGCCTGGGAAGTAGCCGTAGGGGAGTATGACGCAGAGGTGCCTTGTGCGTTGGCACTGTACTGTTGTGTATATGCATAAGAATACGTGCGGTAATATTGGGAAGGTGTCGTTTGAGCGTAGTACGTTGGTCGGAAAGTCGTTACGGTGGGGTGCGCAGAAGTGGCAGTTGATGTAGCCCGTTTTTCACGTTGTATCGCGTCTAGTTCGTTCCTTGCATTCCGCAAATCGGAACTGGCCGTAGCTGCTTCCGACCTCTCGACCTCCATAATTGACTGAGCGAGGACGTATGCTTGCCCATCAGGAGAGGTACGCTGCGATTATTGTAGAAGTATGAAGCAAACGCGCATAAAGACGTCAACTCACTGCCCCTTGTCTGACTTTGGCGCGGTTGAGTCGGTCTTGCAGCCTTTTTAGCCGTCTATGACAATTTAATGCGAACCGTGTATCTGAGGTTCGACGGATTGAGGACCGACAAACCGGGTCAACAAACATTATCATACCCTCTATTTCTTGTCGGATTTCGTGATGTCGCGCTTTTTCTTTGCCCTTTGACCGCTTGCGGCTCAGGAGAAAATCCAAGTCTTCGACTGGTTGCTGGAAAATATGGTATGGCAAAAGCCTGTTGACGACATCAGCCACATCCGCGAAGGGCGTATCCACGTCTGGATGTAGGACTGCAGCATGATCGGCTGCAAGACAGGCTGCAAAGCTTGAAAGGTGTAGATAAGCAGAGTTCGAGAGCGCGAGTTCTGTACACACCCCGCTGAGGTTTGCTGGATGACTTGGAGATCGTCCGGCGACACGTCTTTCGGATAGTGAGCTAGATTGGCAATCGAACCGTCAGGAGAAGAGGGTGGAGGAGAGGACGACGGTCCAGCCTGAGCGGAATTGATGGGGGTCTGTGAAAGAAAAGGACTGGACGACCAGCGGGAACTTTCGGGGGAGTGTTGGACGGGTCTCAGCGGAAAGTTTTGTACAGAAAACGCGGCTTGCGTATTGAACATTTGCTTGACTCTGTCGTGTTTGGTATGCTTTGCTTGCTGACAATTCCCGTGACCGCGTGAATGACCTCCATTTAGGGCTGGCTTATCTACCCTCGGACCGTACTATTAATACAGACTTCAGCCTTTTCAACCAGTCTGCCGCTTGAGTGACCTCCTCAGCATTGCTGCTCGCAACCCGTTCCAGGTACTCCTTTGCCAACGGCAGATCACCACCAGGAGTCACCATCTGGTGACGCGCAACGTAAATGCTAGACTTGGCATAGTCTTGCACTGGCCGCTCTGTAAGCTGAAGCGTGAGCATATTTCTGAACGACCGGTCAAATGGGTCAATCCACCTTCGGCGCGGCAAATCTCCACTACCCTCCGGTGGTATGCAACAGCCTCAGCGGGCTCCTCCAGCTCCTCGTACAGCTTCGCCAGTTTCAGGTTTATCGCCGTTTCTCGCGCATCTGCGCCAAGCAATGCACGTTTCAGGCACTCCACAGCGTCCCTCGTTCTATCACGAAAATAATCAGTAGGCGTGCTACTCCACGTGAGAGCGATGTCTCTACCGCCCAATTTCTTCATAGCAAGACGCTTGAGCCTGCCACAGCCGTACGTCGTATGGGCTGTAGTTGGTCAGATCATGGAAAAAAATAGTCTTGACAAGTGCTCACCGAAGAGCCGTAGCTCGCTGATAATAGTAGAGGGCATACTGGTGCATGCTCAACAATTCGTAAGCCTGTCCAAGGCCATACCAGGCTCTGTAATCTTTTCTGTTGACGTCTACAAGGCACAGTTCCTGTCCTTCGATGTTCTTCTTCGATAATATCACTACGTACCGACTGCACGCCGATATGCTTCGATTGCCGCATGCGAGTTCTTCATTTCAACATACTCATGACCCATCAGTGTCCAAGCAGACAGATACGTCCGATCCAGTTCGGTGGCACGTCTGAAATATTTGACTGCCTTCTCGTGCTCGGCGCGCAGTGAATAGTGGTTCCCTGACAGCATTGCCAATTTATCATCTCAGGACGGCTACCAAAAAATATCGCTTACCAACCAGACAGCACACTTCAGGCCGATCCTTGTCCAGTTCAAGGAACTCATGCGCAAGGCGGGAGAGCTTTAAACGATTTTCGGTTACGTAAAGGATGTTTGAATACACGTCGATATCGTCGACTCTGTACGGTGCAATGGTTAGAATTTTTTCAAACTGCTTCTCCGCTTGTCCAAAGTCTATGGAAGCTTCACGTGAGTGATAATTCGATAAAAATAACGAACATATTTTGCTGACCGTGCAAGTGATACAGCACGCAGGCGCGCAGGCTCATCACCCACGGGCTCCCACGGAAGAAGTCCTCGCCCAGGAGACGATCACACATTACCAACTCGTTTTCCGTTGGACTGTTTAACTCATTCATCGTTTTAATCTGGAAGAACTGCACGAGGGGGTGACTTCCAGGCAGAGGAAGCAGCGACAGCAAGGATGACAACTGAAGGAATCAGTCCTGCGCGCAGACAACAGGTCGATTTGGCTAACCTCTTCCCCGTCTCCGATACACCGTCCGAGCAGGGACCATGCAGACCAATTCCAGTGGTACCCACGGATGGACAAGATAATACTCTCGATTGCTTCTTCCCTTCTGTTGAGGCGCGAGAGGAAGAGACCCTTCCTGCCAAATTATGGGCATGAAACCAGTCGCGCCATGGTCGAACAAAGCAGCCCATACAGAAACAATAACCATGGGTCGTCTGCATTCTTAACGGCCTCGAGCTGATACAATAAGGATCGGTTGAATGGTATAGGGGGATGTCCTCGGATGTCTAATGTGACAACGTCAGCAACGATACAATGATTTCCTCTTCAACCTACTGTAGTGTTTATACCAGTCTCTCTCTGTCTTCTTCTCGTTGATCTTCGTTGGCGTCTCGTTAGTTTTGTGCAGGTAATACGAGCTGAACCTACCAGAAATTGGCAGTATGTAGATAAAAATTGGGCTTTGACGCTTTGACAGCCGCGTAGCGTGTGCACCGCTCTGCTAAAGTCTTTGGATGCCACGTATGACTGGGCTGCAAGAAGAACAGCTTCCTCTGCCCGTTCCAGTTCAGCTTCGCGTTCTTGACTCGCGGATGGCTCAGGGGAGGCCTTGCGAACCTCGGATGCGCCTAGAGATGGCGAGGCGGAAAATCCAAGCGAAAGACGAGGTGAGCGCGCGCGCGCAGGCGTTGAAGTGGAGAATCCGGTCGTTGGTTCGGCGACGAGCGCATCTCGTTTGTGTTGTGGTATCGACAGATAAAGTTCGGCAGACCTAATGCATGATATACTTTCAATGTAAGTTCGTACGATGGAGCGTAGCGATGTACCATTTACCAGCGACGACGAGACCTCTTTCTGAACAGTCTTTGATTGAGTTTCGCAATTCGCGCACTAGCTGCACATCCATGTCGTGTACAACGCCCAGTGTTTTGACCACACGCGACGCGTCTGCTGCAAGTTCCCACCACAGTGACCACACTCATCACGACGCAGCACTATTGTCAGGGGTCAAATTTGGAGTGATTCGGAGGCTTCTCGCCGTCTGCAAGCATCTCAGGACATTGTAAGTGATTCCGTTGACGTCAGTGCCATCCTGACTGACACCCTAGAAGCATCGTAGAATATGTTCCTTCTAATCGTCGCAGCCCTCGTTTTTCTGCTCCTAACTAGGGTATATGTCGTGCTATTCAATGGGCCGTCAAAGTCACGAAAGAGAAGAGACGGCGAGACGTGCGCCTTGGCCGTCTTCCTTGGTTCAGGTTCTTCTGCCAAGACTCTCGTCGGTGCACAGCTAATGTGAATTTCAGGAGGGCATACCAGCGAGGCGCTGACGTTGACATCCGCATTGGACTTTTCGCGGTATTCGCCTCGGATATACATCGTCAGCGAGGACGATACGCTCAGCGCTAGCAAGGCTATGTCGTTGGAGCATTGCAAAGCGTCCGGTAGTTATAGTAAACCTATCTCCGTCAGCTCATCCCTGATTCAGTGTCTCAGCCGCATCTCACAGACTTCTTCAGGAATTCGAAGACCGGAGTGACTATAGGATCTTGACAATTCCTCGCGCTCGGCGCGTCCATCAGTCCATATGGGCTATTCTTCCAACATTCACGCGTGCCCTCATGGGTTGCATATATCTTATCAGTATCGCACCACTGCTCGAGAACCATTCGCCAAGAGCCCCCTTTGCGGACCTTTTGATACTGAATGGTCCCGGAACGTGTGTAACACTCTGCGCTGCCGTCATGGTTAACAAGGTGAGCTCTGATCTCCATATATCCCTAGTGAGTCCGCAACTGTGTTGCATTCCGATCTCATCCAGTTGCTCGGTTTGCCACATCCGGAAATGATATACGTAGAATCGTATGCACGCGTGCGATCTCTGTCTCTCTCTGGGAAGATTTTGCGCTACTGTGTCGACCGGTGTGTCAATCCAAATAGATGCTAGCTTGATGATGTTGATCCTTTAGCAGCTTTCTTGTTCAGTGGCCGACCCTGTTATCAGGCAGCAGTCATGAGGAGTGCTGCGGATGTTTGGTTTGATGCGATTTATACTACTTTCTCTGTCCATGCCTAGTACAAGCTTGGCGATGGTTGTCTCTCGCAGAGATTCCCAAAGGGTGTTTGTGGGGCCTTGCTGCGGATGGCTTCCGTTGATGAGATCATACTAAGTACAAGCTTGGCGATGCGGCAGTTTCTCAGAGATTCCCGAGGGGCCGTCTCTGACCTTGGCGTTCGCTGCCATCATGGAGCTACCGGAGACAATTAGTGCCTTGCCTCACGCTCAATTGCTTTTTTCTAATTGCTGGTTTCGGATCATTGTGGAGCCACTCTGTTTTTTTTTGATAGCAAAGCGGTGATACGTACATCAAAATATATCCACGCCGTCAATGAGGCGAAATACCATGTATTGATGTACCTCTGCACAGTACTAGTGCACGTGGTGATCGGTGACTTGTGACGGTGACCTCTCATTTCCGCGTCCAGCGGTCTTCCCCACTGTTCCCTCCTCGTCTTGAGGGACTTGCACTTCGACCTTTCCCACCTTCTCTCTTACTGGGTTCCCATCCGCCTCCACCAGCTTGGTGCTTTGGAGGGTTCAACCGCCTCTCCAGTCTTTGTCCTGCGCGCAATGACGATACGAGGTCCTTGGAAGCAAGTCGGAGGTGCATGAAATTGCAAAAGCCTCCCCGATTGCACTCTCCATTTTCGTTTTGACGACAACAGGCTTCCCTGAAATCTGTAACCGGGGAAAGCTCCGCATACAACGGACGGCCTAAAATTAAAGGGATGAGAAAGCGGCAGACAAGCCAAGAACAAAGTACATACCGGCATACCACCGATCGTTCAGGTTATCGACGGCAGCCTGTGCCTCGGTTTCCCATTCGTATCGCGCATATACGTTGCCAATAAGGTGATCTCCGACGTTGTCGCACACCTGGAGAAAATTAGGCTCGGAGAATTGGAAAAAAACGAAAATAACTGACGTGCAACTCGAGCAAGTGACCGAACTTGGCCAACTCGCAGTAGAGATCCTCGTAGACTGCATCAAAGCCTTCCTGCAGCTCTTGCTCGGTCAATTTACAGACGGGGTCGTGAGCAGGGTTGTGGTAGACGTTGGGTAGCAAAATAGTCTGGGAGAAGGGGGGTCTGATGTGTTTGCGCGAACACCTATCCCCATGCCTACATGCGCCAATCTGGACAAGAGTAAGCACAAGGAAGGAAGGAGTAAGAACGCGAGAGACCAACCTTGTAGTAGAAAGAACAGTTGACACGGTCTTGCTCTGTTCCGAAGATGTTTGCCTACGCATGTATTAGATCGAATGTGAAGCGACAAGGGTAGATGAACACGCACCAAATGGGAAGCCATGGCTGAACGATGCCAAGTCTCGTGAACCTTGGTCAACAAATTTGATTGGTCAGCCCGCGGGGTTCGGAGTTTGAACTACTTTCCTCCGTTCCTCTCAACGTTTTTTCCGCGCCAAGTGGTTCCTGGTTCCATCGCCCTGAGCTCCACATGAGTCACGACCCTTCCACTTCAAACAAGATCATTAGAGAACTTATCCTTATTCGCGAGCTCGGATCTAGCGCAAATAACTCGTCGTTCTCTCATATCTTCCAAGCATTGATTCCGAGCGCCCTGCTGAACACGCTCACGACTACATTTGATCTGTCAGAGATGCATCTCAAGTTCAATCTGTGCTTTTTCCTGTTTTGCTTGGCTTGGCCTCCGACGTGCCGCATCTGCTTGGTGAGGCCTTGCGGCCCGGCAGCCATGTAAAATGCCAAGCCCGGTCATACATAGCTCAAGCGCTCACATCTAATTCTCGGTCTGATTAACAGCGCCGTATTCTCTAATTATCAGATTATGTGAGTCTTTGTGACCCGTTTCAGGGGTCCCACTTCTAGTGCGATTCGCATCGAGCTCACTGGCACCTTCCTATGCCTCCCTCCTCGCGAGCGTATAGATAGTTCAATTGGAGATACTAAGTAGTTTTAGCCTCTCTGAAATTCGTTACAAAGTCAGAAAAAGTTGACTTTCACAAGAACAATCTCGGTCCGACCCCCAGGAAATCGGACATCATGGGCCCATCAGCATCATTTATACGAACCAAATCCGGTATCCGCGATCACTCGGCTTACTGCACAGATTAATGGAACCCGGTGCACAAACCGCCAAGTCGTTGTATGTTTGCAAGTACACCAATCCTATCAAGCTGGGTGACAATTTCCAGTCTCAAGCCCTTTTGTGTCCCCAAATTAAGCCCCTAGGGGCCTGGGTGGGTGGGTGATAGTCAAACGTTAAGATTAACGGTGGCCGATTTAGCCAACATTGTTTCTCGAACCGTGGTACGGGATTCCGACTTGTTGACGAGCTTGTTTCCGTTTCCCACGAACTCACACCGACGACCAGGTTATCTGATTACCTTGGTAACATTCCATTTCAAGCAGGAAATTTTGTCGAACAAATTGCACGCTTGAATATTAGTACCGGTAACTTCTGGACACGAGCCTATCTATAATAACAATGTTTTCAATGTAGGTAATATTGCTGGTTGGAAGTAATGTGTGTGGTATATATATAAATCCAGTCATGTGCCAGTGTCTACTGTTGAACCCCAGTGACTCGGACTGAACGAGAAGAGAAGAGACGAACACGGATAATACAAGTTATACAAATACAAATTTGATACTTCATCCCCGCCGGGATGGTTCCCAGGTCATAAACGACTCATCGCACGATGCGGGGGAATCTGAAACACAGGATGTGGTATTCCATGGCCGGAGCCCACGGACAGACGGTGATGGAATTGCCGGCGCACGGATGGATGAAACACAATTACTTGCGGGGAAACCATGGGAAATGATGCAACTCGGTGTTGTGTTGGCTCTAGAGCGCAAAGGAACTGGCCCAAAGTCGTTTGGAGAAATGGTTATGTTTCCGAGCGCGGTACTATTTCTTCGTCAGTTAAATCGACTACAAAGAACTAAAAGAACACTCACGTAGCAAATGTATCTAACTCTGCTATTTTTTGGTTGAGCGGACATCCGTTGTTGAAACGATGGTTTGCGGAATAACTGAGGATATCGGCAGCCTTGCGCAGGCGGAGTGATAATTCGAGGACGACGTTATAACTTGCCATTTCATTAAGGCATCCACAGTGACCATCAAAAAACTGCCCGTGACTGTATTTCATCGATGGAGGATCGATGTATTGGCTGGCCTGGGGAACACGGTCGATTTGTCCTGGACCTTCATTACAAGACAGGAAATCCGAGCATGAAATAAATAAGGATGTAAGATCCATGTCTCCGGCCAGTTGCTGCTCGCCTGCGATCGCAACTTGACTCTGGGGATGCTCCTCTGCAGGGGTCATGATACCGGTCGACGAGGCACTCAGTGGAGAATGGATGTCGAAACACGGAGAATATGGCGAGGTTGAAAGGGATGCCGAATCTTCCATCATCAATGGTGAAAAGGAAGGTTGAAGAAGAGTCTCGTCAAGTAGAGACTGTGAACTCTTGTCCAGAGATTCTTCGTTTGAACAGGCATTTGAATTTGCCGAAGAAGGGCCGGGTGGGGTAGATTGGTGCCGGGACTCGGCTCCAGAATCCTCTGACGCAGGACGAGACTGAGCGCGCACATGGCATTTCTCAAATTCTTCGCCTGGGCTAGATCCAGATTTCACCCAGCGAGGATGAGGTTTATTCTTCATCTGCAATTGAATATATAAGAATTCTCTTTGAACGTCGAATACTTGACTTACTTCACGAATGACCCCTTCCAGCTCAGCAACTCTCTGACGGAGTCGTGAACCTTCATCTTGAACATCGCTTTGGCGACTTGGGTCGTCAACTTCGTAGACACAAAGCCCAGTCTGTGAAAGCGTTGAACTAAAATGGCCCATCAATCCATCATTGAGATTCTCGTACCAGACCCAGTTGGGTACAGCGACCGCAAGGACGCTTTCGATCGCACTAATGATACGGAGTAAATATCACTGCAGACAATATTCGTCGAGGAAATTACCATTCGCTTAGAGGTATGGCAATTGAGGCATGATTGCGTGGTACGATTACGACGGCGTTTGCGATGATCGCCTTCAGCGGCGTTGGGGGGCGTAGCGACGTCAGAAGACGATCGCTTCTTGCGAATAGCTCTAAGTTCGGTGGACATAGGAAATATGCTGGAACAAAACTGGGATTGATAATATTGAATGTATCAAGGTGAGTGGATATTTGTAGGGCAACCGTATTGTCTTGGCATTCTGGGGGAACAGTTCATAAAATGAGCACGTATGGTACCATAGACCCGGAATGTATTTCCGAACTTGTCCGGGGCGAGGGAACGCGATCTAGCAAGGCAAGATCCAAAATGTGACAGGGAACAGACGAATAAAAGATAGACCTCGGGATAATTTTGTCATCAATCAGAAAGATAACATAGAACACAAACCCATAATTGGTCGTGGGAGGGTTTCGGACTGTCCTCCTGGGTTTGCGGCGGCTTGGCGTAACCTTTGATCACGCCCATATCGTGACTCGTGAGTGCGTGAGCCTGCAATGAACAAATGGTACAAAGAAGTCGCGGCCCAAGTTGTCTCGTCACATCGCATCTAGTATTACTTCCTTGGCAGGGCCGTTGATCGTCGCTTTTACTCGCGACTTCCATTCGACTTAGTAGTGACGGTGCTGGTGCCAGGAAGTTTTAGCTTTACCCATAGCTTTCCCTTCAAGCATTTGTGGATCGGCCCGGGCTAGTAAGCGCCAAAACCGTGCTGAAAACCGGCCCAAACTTACCGCGACTAAGTATCACAGGGAACAGTCAACGTTTCAACTTCCTCCACACACGCCACACGCCGCAGCTCGAAGGATTACTTTTGACGTCCGAACTAACGTCAATTCGGAGATTAATGACAACGTTGCGATTCCCTAGCGCCCGGAGCGACCAATCAACGTATGACCATTACTAGTCTCAGAAGCTTACGAGCAGAGCTCTCTGCGCAAGGCTACTTCACGACGTCAATCCGGCCGACGAATCTGTAAGCATCAAGAAGCTTATGAATGGAAGTCACCCGGCCGCCGAGAAGCAAGCGAGGCATTCCAAAGGAACAAAGATCATCAAGCCGTCGGAGCGTTCCGAGTCTCCCCACTGGCAGGCTCTACTTAGTCTGGTGACCAGCCCGTCTATGAGGTTTATTTGGTCACGGGGTGGCAAACCGTCGCGTCTATCGACGTTATGCCTCTCAAGTTTCAACGCGGCAACCTCACACTAGACGGGCTGGTCACCAGACTAGGCTCTACTGCACACCGTGCTTCCCCACTCGTTCATCACTCGTTGCTACCTTTGGTGCAACACGCACCAAAGCATCTGCGCGTGGTTGATGCAACCTGTGACTGCCCGTCGGTCACTTTGGTAGCTACTAGGTAATTTCATGTTGTATCCCTTGTTTCGAATGCTTCTCGACGCATAGTGATACACAATAGCCGACTACTACAAGTGCAAGCCACGGAATACGATACCACCTATGAGTTGACATTAATCTATATCGTCGAAATGCCATTCACACGATTCCATGCACCCGTTGCAAGCTTCATAATAAAATAAATGGTTTCCTTTGCTCACTACGTGAGTGTCGTTGAGACGGTCATCGAACAATTGAAGACAGGAGTAAATTCCTTACGGTTGAAAGTTGGTTGTTGAAAGCGCCATCTTGCTATACAAAGTGGACGTGATTTAATCCTTAGGTCTCCGTCGAGATACTAATTCAATCTGGTGGTGTAGAGCTTGGCTAGACCAAATTTACCCACCCTTTTTCTCTTGTCGAGTAAGAGTGAGCTCAGATCTAACCATGAACTGATCATTGTCCCCATCATCGTTGATGATCCTGAAATAAACGCGCAGTACTCAAGTAATCGTGGGTTTAGTATTTTAAATTTCGAACATTCGGGTACATTGGCATAGATCCGGCTGCTTGCAATCTGGTGTGCCGTGACGACGCGCAGTAAGAGCATGGCACGGTGCAGCCCGCTTGTTAACTTTTTCTGATATGCCGAAAGTGTAAATGTGTGGCTTCGACATTTCACAGGGTGGGTAGTGCAATCTCTTAGTTGAACCATGCCGATAACACTCGTTCAGATGTCCTGATGAATCAATCAAACGCCGAATATATTGCAAAAGGTCTGCCTCGACTTTACCACCTGGAAAATCTTAGGCTTCTCGAGTGACCGGGGGCAAGATTGACATACTAGTACATGCAAGTCATAATTTCAAGTTTCAGTTCATATGGATCATCTTAAGTTGGGGTCGTGCTCCGTACCCCTGCTGGCCGCCCAGGTTTCAGGTCCCTGATGATGATTAACCACGTTAGGAAAAGGGGAGACAGCACGACGATGTTTTATTGGTTATCTACTTACCTTCCTATTATTGATTCTCATGTACTTGACGCGCCTCGTGAACCAATCGGCGGCAGTCTCGCCCGTATCAAAATTGCGCTCAGGTAGCTTTTGCACAGCGTCCGCGATCAAAGGACTGTTTTCCACGAACGCACGAAGCACCCTCGAGTTTCCTGGACGAGTGAAGAACACGATAGACCAACGTTCGTATTCACCTTGGTCTCCAGGGGGCGGTACCACGCGGTGAATGCTGGACTGAAGGATACCCCCACTGAAGATCGCGAGGGCATCGCCGATGTTGCAGATCGCGTGGCCGGGAAGAGGCTGCGTGCGTTTACCGTCGTATGTGCGTGAGTATATTTTTGACGCGTATGCTTCGAACAAAGCAGACCTTGACATAGAACCACCCCGGGTGATCAGGAGGCAAGACCTGCAACCCACCGAGCCTATTGTGCAAAAAGGACTGACGGATCCAAAAATGAGTCTCGCGCCACTGACGTAATCCTCTGAGGCAATTCCTGCTCACCAAAGAACCAAAATCGGTGTGCGAGCCCAACATCGGCCGGTCTGCGAACGCCTTCCCAGCCATCGGTGGAACCCTGCACATGCGAACTCCGCTTGCGCTATGCTCCTCGTCCAAGTGCAACTGCTCGAGCGTGCCCTCGGGTAAACCCAGCTTGGCGTTGAATATACGAATGATTGTGTTGTTGACTTCCACCGACTTACGGACGAACGGGCGCACGACCGTCCCCATCTCCGCCATAGTCTGAGTTGGATACGACCTGTACACGACCTTTGGGAATGCGAGCGCGTCATCCTTGGAGATGTTGAGGAACTCTGCGGTGTCGAGTTGACTAAATCGCACAAAACTCTTCCGTCAAGCCGACGATGCGCAAGTACACAGATCGAGATTCACCCGGTGGCGTCCACCGCATTCGCACCAGCTTTCTTATATCTGAATCGAGTCGGTCAGATAGTAACCCTCAAATACCGTGACAAACGGATGTCGATATACGTACCCAAACCACCCCCCTTCGTCGCCTGTCTCATACTTCAACTTCTCCTCGAGGGGGAGGGCCATGAAATTAGCGCCGGCGTCGAACATGCCGTTCACTTCCGTCTCGGCGCCGTGGTTCTTGAGGCTAGATGATCGAATAATTTGAATGTGTCGTCATGCATGGGCCTGTCTCATAATGTGGTCTCGCTACTTACTACCAGAATCCGATGGACGTCGCAACCTCCCAGAGACGGTCGATCTCGGCAGCATCGCCGGCTTTGAGGAGGTCAAAGTCGATGATCAACAAGGGGTAAGTACAGACGTTGTCCGGGAAGGGTGGTAAAGTCGTGTGATGCATCGTTCTGAAATAACTTGTTTGATGATTGATCAATTGACTTCGGATCAGAGGTCTGTTTTGCTCACCAAGTTGCCAGGCTCACCTGAAACACTCCTGCTATAAGTAGTGTGTGGGTACCCAAGGATAGAGAACGTACGGACTCGATGGTCGTTTATCGGACTTACAGTAAGCCAGTAAACACCTTACCGACGAGTTATGTGACATACTTGCTCTTCAAGGAAGTTCCGCATACCGCCAGTGCCCGATGGCTGAACCGAACAACATTATTACAAATCAGACTATTCCCAGACGCTGAGAGACATCGTTTCCGCGGCAGTGATTATATATGGCATCATCATGTACTCTGTCAAAACCCATACATCGGGATAGGACCGGGGCTCCAGTGTTAAGGCCAGAACCAGGTGCCCCAAATCTCGGGAAATGGGTTATCACAGATTTTGGGTTACATACTTATGTATGTAAAACAAAAAACTTGCAAGTACGATTGCCGGGTTCTAAGCGGTTCGAGTCTAACTCTCAGGAAGTACTTTTCGGGAGCAATAGCGGTCATATCGGATCCATTTCCATCAATAGTGAACTCGAAACCGACGATATCTGTACCGGACTCGGACTCGGATGGGCCACATCATCCGATAGAACCCTTGGCACAACACCTACAAAATCCGTCAGCGTGAGGATAACGATAACACGTTGCAGGCGAAAGCTTACCTAGAGAAGTAGAACTGAAGGGAGGCTGCTACTAAGTTGAGTAAAGCAACCGTGACACCCAGTGGCGCCGTTGTCAATCCCGCCGGCGGTCCCGCGCCTCGAGATCGCCGTCGACGTTTCATCCACCCTAGACCTGTCCCCTAAAAGGGTCCAGGAATAGTACAGTAGTCGAAGTACTGCTGTCCCTGTGTTTCTCTACCTAGGGCGCGACTCGGAACAGGGCTGAAATACACTGATAACATCTACATAGTAATGTACCATATGCGATCCCGTTCTGACTCTCTGATCCACAGGTTGGGAATAATTCTGTGATTCAGAGCACCCGATTTCCCAGGTGGCTGCCATTTCAGTAGATGAACAAGACCACGATTACTACTGTGGGCTATAATCGTGCACTGATTAGAATCGTAAGTTACAGGTTCCATCCGTTTGTCTGAGGGTTTGGGCTGCCCCATCCTTGCTGTGCACCCCAAGCACCTGAGCCACTAGCAACCCCCGAGCTCGGGCTAGTACTCGCTCCCCAGGTATTGGGATTCTGCGCAGGGCTCGTACCCCAACTCGGGCCACCTCCGGGAGCTGCTGGTGAGGTAGCGTTCCAGGTGCCGGTATTCCCGCTGTTGTTTTGTGCCGGACTTGTACCACTACCCCATCCACCTGCGACTGGGCTGGCATATCCAGCAGCAGAGGCAGCCGGATTTGACCATCCACCGGGTTGACTCCACCCGGTGGCAGTCCCATTCACTGCCGTGTCCACCTCTCCAGACACATCCATGTCCGAGGGTGCTTTAAGGCCAAGGATCAAATTAGCCAACTTTGTCTGGAGTTCGGCGAGTCCCTTGAGAGGTTGACGATAAGGTTTCGTCAGTCTGGTGGATGCGGCCCACACACCTTCATGATGACTTCTTGGGGACCTAAGCTTCCGTCCGTTTCAACCTCAAAGTAGAATTTACGCGGCTTCGCATTGAAGTCAAATACTTCCTCGTCCCTTGGTGGTTCTTCGTCCTTGGCATTCTCGCCCACAGGCCACTCCAGCCGCTGATCACCTTCATACCAATATGTCGTATGCCTCAACTTGTTGTAAGGATCGTATTCAAAAGCAATGGCAGAGCATGGGGACCATTTGGCATGTTCCTTCGCTATGCCCTATCACCGCGTCATGTGAGATTCTCATGCAACAATGGACGCGCAAACCTTTTTTACCACGCAGCGCAGGCGCAGCTCTTGTCCTTTGCGTATCTTACAAATCAAGACTGGGGGCACTAATGGATCATCTGTCGAGGGAAAATCAAGCGAACGGCCGCCGAGAGAGAGGGAAGACACGAACTCTTGCCCACTGGACACCCAAAATTCTCTCCTCGTTTCGTCAGCTCTTCACCATCCGTTATCGCTTCTTGACTGTTTGATGTGAATTCAACGATATCAAGGTGATTACTCGTGACTTCCAAGGTCTTGTTGTCGTTGCACGAAATTTCAAGCCTCAATTCGATCGCACAGTACTTGCATCCCTCCAAACAAGTGCAGTCCTGAGCATCGTGAAAATGTGTCACGACAAGATACTTTCTGGGCCTCATCGTGGAATGCAGAACGCACTCTTGTGTAGCGCATGGCCTCGTCGCAATTTGCGCTGTTCAGCGGAATCATGCCGAGACGATGCGCGATGAACTCGTCTGGTAATACCGTAGTATTCGAGTGGATCTCGACCATGTCGATGGCTATTCTAGAATTTAGTATCGTTCATGAACTCCATGGCACGCACGAACCGACTGTCGGGATGTCCGCTATGACCACCCTTCGGATCGAGTTTGCAAATCTAAGATGAGCGAATAAATGCGGCTGTTGCTTGGGCCGACACAAGGTTTTACACGTACGCCAGGTCGACATTCTCGAGCACGAAATTCACCCGGTCCTTCTTCAAGTCGCGTATGCGCACAACTGGCTCAGTGTCTTCAAACGATTGCATGACGAGCAGTGGCAAATGACCAAAGCGAGCATTACTAAGCTACAAGGACAGACAAGACCCCAAACACCGCTCCGACAGGCACAAAATTACAGCTTGGCCACGGTCTTGCCTCCTTCCTCATCTCGGATGCGGACGACTGCTTTACCCCAAGTTTCTCTTTTTTCCAACGCCACGAGGCCATCCATGGCATTGGCTAATGGGTATACTGTGGAATAGGTAACCGGCTTGACTTTACCCGACGAGAACAAGCTATGTGGTAGTCAGTTACCACGTGTGCGTAATATTGAAGCTACCCACCGTAACAGTTCCTCCCACACGACAGGAATCCGGGAGGGTTCCTTATCTGTATACATGGTCATTCTGGCATTTGCTCCCATGGTCCACAGTTTTCACATACATGTGTAAAGTCCCCAATGAAGTCCCATGATGCTGACGTTCTTAAGTAGCACCAAGTTCAACGGTAGCTGGTAGCTGTGATGAGCAACCTAGAAGACGTTGGCACGAATATGATATACCTTCTCTATTCGACCGGCGGCAAAACCGATCACCAACGCTCTGCCTTTGAATGCTATGCATTTCAACGAGTCTAAAGACGCCATCACATGCTGGTCAGAGATGAAAATGTAATCTTACTTGCCTTGTATCCGACCCACGGGATCGTACACGACGTCGACGCCCTTATTATTGGTGATCTCCATCACTTTCTTCTGCCAGTCCGAGGCCGAGTAGTCGACGACATGGTCCGCGCCTCCATATTGCTTGCATATGTCGAGTTTAGCTTGCGAGCCGGCGGCAGCGATAACTATGGCTCCCAGAGCTACATGTCGTGAGTGGGTGACAAGGCATGAAATGTGGAAGCAGGCACCTTTGGCCAGCTGCACTGCAGCAATCCCGACACCTCCAGCTGCAGCATTTACCAGAACGATTTCGCCTAGCGTATCATCCCTTATCAGCCATAATTTCTCCGAACGTGACATACATTCTGCTTGACCTTTTTTCAATTCTGCTCGGCCAACTAACGCCTCATAACTTGTTGGCCAAGTAATGAAAAGACCTGCGGCATCGTCCTCAGAAGAATTGGCGCCTGGAAATGGCAAGACATACCTGCCCCTTGGTCAAAAGTAAGGTTGTCTGGGAGTGGCATGATGGCTTTCCACTTGGCTGCTATGCGGTCCGCAAAAGCGCCTTGTGCGCTGCCAAATACCCTGTCTCCTGGTTTGAAGGGACAGCCCTTCGGGATACGAGAGTTTTTCGCGATCTTGCCGGCGAATTCTGCACCGAGCGTGAACGGAAAGGGTGGTTTCACTTGATATTTGCCCTGTACTTGTAGGATCTGCGTGCGAGAGCGAAATAAGTTGGAGGCCACCCTGAGTATCCGAGTCTGTGCGCGAGATACCCACATCGAAAAAGTTGAGAGCCGCAGAATACACATCTACGAGGACGTCCTCTGGTCCAGGAGTTGGCTCTG
This sequence comes from Leccinum rimulosum, assembly GCA_038091395.1. Classification (NCBI taxonomy): domain Eukaryota; kingdom Fungi; phylum Basidiomycota; class Agaricomycetes; order Boletales; family Boletaceae; genus Leccinum; species Leccinum rimulosum. The sequence goes on from JBBPOJ010000151.1 coordinate 19,334, forward strand.
GCGCATCTTGAACGAGGGTAAGTTTAGAGGGATGCTTCCATTCGTTGACTACGTAGGCTCTCATGACAGGTGATTTAGGTCGCCGACGAGAGGATAGTCGATGTCGTGTCCAAGACCGCAGAGATAAATATACCGGACAGAGTACAGCATGACCGAACTTGAAGTGACGGCCGATGGCTTGAGCCGGTTCCGGTCAGTGACCGGTCCGGCCGGTGCCAGCACGGTCTCTTTTTGCCTCCGACCTCAGGCTGGACTACGGCCACACTCAATCGACGACGTGAAATGCTCGGTTATGGGCTAATGCGTAATGTAAATACAAATATGATGCTTCTACTGGGCCAAGGTACAATCTAAACCTGATCAAAGACAAGTATACATGTTTATGCAAAACCGAAACCTTCTCCCCCTTCGTTGATCGCCAGTAAAAGCTGCTGTCGCAGCATCTCGTAGGAAGAGTATTGCGGTAAATCGATCTGATTGAAACCTGGCATCACGAAAACGTCAGGGACTCGTCCGCCTTGGTTAGTGAAGCTACTCACAAGTGTGTGCTTGAGGAAGGCGGTCCGGATCACCGTAGGCACGGTGGATCGAGAACCTTTGGACTCCTTGCACCCCTTGGAGATCGACGAAACCATTCAAAGGCACACGCGAAGTGCCAGTTGCAAAGCTCAACACCTTGGCCCTCTCTTCACGATTGAACGACTTGAGAGCCCTCCACCACCAAACGATAACAGGATCCGAACTTGTATATCCGTTGTACTCCGTCGCGGCTCTCCACTCGTCGACATCAATGTCAGGTGTCCCAGAAATCAGCAACTCGAGTTCTTGTTCATTGAACTGAAAGTGGCTTGAGCGTAACGCAAAAATAACAAAACAGGTCGACTTACAATAGTGATGAGGTCCTTCGGAATGATCTCCTGGAACCCAGCAACAAGATTCTCGATTTGCTCGCTGATAGAGGAATACAATCGGAAATTGGCTGAAAGCTGCACAAACTCTCGCTTGTTTTCTTGCGTAACAGGGATGACTTCACCTCCAGGCTTGAGCTGGAAAATGCGATTCCTTCCAAACTGAGGTTTTAAAAAGGTTCAGTAACGCGAAACACTCAAAGCGAAAGCTGGCGACATACCTCGTCCGCTTCGACACTGAACGTCAACTCCAACGGCGTGGGATCATTCTCAAGAATCCAGCACAGAGAGTTGTAGTACTCAGGATCAACCCATTCGACGTCTCGATAATCGACTTGTTTTCCGAGGAGCTGCCGATAAAGACTCTTTGCAAAGTACGCATCCAGAAGCCGCCCATCATATATGGCCTTTCCGATGACCCGGCCAACAAACTTGAAGAACGATAAATGCTCCGGATTGACCCAAGAGTTCTTGTTTGGTTGATACGTCAATCTGTCAGCCGCGCAAGGCTGGAAAAGTGCGTTGTTGGGATCAAACATCTGGCGCGCAAGAATCTGGAACCATTCTCTTGTAACACCACCAGCGTCCACGCCCTCCTCATCATAAAATCGAACGCTAAGCTTGCCAAACTTGATCTGATCCCCAGTCTTCCGTTGGAGGTATTGGAAACTATCCTCGAATACGCGAGCACGCCGAACATTCAGCTGCAGTGTGCTATAGTGCTCGCGGGATGCAGGGCGACGGTGAAGCTGCTGCGTGAAGTAGTTCCGCTTGTTGTCGAAGTCCAAGACACGTGGATTATGAACCAAGAGGGAAAATGACCCGCTCATCAGTGAGGGATTGTTGCGCACCATTACGTTGAGGATCTTTCTGTGAGCATCGGTAAACGTGACGAATAGATCCTCCATCGACTCTCTGGCGGTTGTGGACGACTTCGGCGATGCAGATGCCCTTATCGATCTCGCCGCGGTTCCAGCCGTTGACTTCGGTCCTACGTACTTGCACACTACCATCAAAGCCTCGATCAAGGGTAGCAAGACGGTGGCGACATGCTCCATATCGGACTGAGTTTCAATGGCAGCGAGACAATCCCCGAGTCGGCGCCAGAGTGGTGTGAAACGGAATGATTCGTAGATGTTCTGGACTTTCTCGGCATCCTGGCTCTTGCGAGTTTCATCTGTCAGTGGTCCTGCCGAACGGGGGGTGTACATGTAGTCCAAAGTCTTCAGGATACGCAGCAGTTTCGTTTGATCAGACGAGGGTGAGGAGAGCTTGGATGCCACAGAAGAAGCAAGGATGTCTTGAGTAGGATTTTGGAGGGATACCAAGAGCTGGCTGAGGTCGGTAAGAACATTCTGCCCACAGTCTTGTGCCTTGGCTTTCAACTCCTGTGCAATCACATCTCGTGCGTCGGGAATGTGTGACAGATTTTGTATAAGGGTCAATGACTGCTGGAACGTGCGTGCAGAGCACTCGCCAATCGTTAAGATGTTGACGATAAGGCGTAGCACCGAGTGCGGAATTTGAGGTGGACTGGCCAACAAGATCCGTTCGTCAAAGGGTTCACCGACAACAGCTTCGGTTTCGTTCTTGACCTGATCCCCTTCTGCTCCTGCTGTAGCGCTCGGTTCCTGGCTTTGTGGTGCATCTGGAGCGGTGGGCTGCGACGGTGCAGATGACGTACTAGCAGCTGGCTCACTCGAGCTCGCCGGAGCTGCTGCAGAGTCAGGCTCCTTTTCCGACTTCAGACTAGCCAATGGCTTGGTAACGGTGGAGAGTAGTGAGACGACGGAATCCATGATAGATGGCGTTCTAAGCAGCGACTGTCTGTCCAGAAGACCAAGGAGGAGAACGATGGGATAGTGAGTTTGGGGTGCTTGTTTCTCCTTCCCCTTTCCCTTCTTCGCGTTTACTTTTCTGAGTCCGGCAGGTAGTTCGTGTTCGGTCAGGAAGAAGAGCGACGATAAATCGTTCGAGCTAACAATGTACGCCAGTGCTTCAAGACAGCGCTGAGCAACTAAGTCTGGAACAGACTCGTTCTGAAGGTTGGTGAGAGTCGCCGGATTGTTGAAGTCGGGTCCTTTCTGTTTGCCGTGAGACTTGGGGATTTGTTGATTAGGGGTCTTGGGAGTGCGGGTTGACAGCTGGGAAAAGCTCTTGTCTACGGCAGTGAGATCACCTGGTCCACTTTGCAAGGTACTAAGAAGAAGATTGAAGAGCTCCGTTCTTGTCTTGCCGTTCTCGCAGATGTTGACCAGCACCTTAAAAAGGAGGTTCTTCTTCAAAACCTGAGGGAAGAATAGGAGGCGAACGAGAGTGGCCACGCCGGCTTTATCAAGAAGCTGAATAGCGTCCCTTGGTGCAGGGGTTTTGCGGGGCTGGACGGGCCGCGAACCGGCCCTGTGACCGCCACGCGTTGCAAATGTGAATCTGCGCGGGTGTTGAGCCTCGTCGCGGTATACACCTGCTTCGGCAATCATGTAAGATGGCAGAGTTTGCAGAAGACCTTCATCCGAATCCAAGAGAACGACTTGTCGAAGGTGTGGGTCGAGACTGGCTATGAAGCTGGCTGGGTCGATGTCGGCTGCAGCTGCTGCCGCAGGCGCGGCATTTTCATTTGATGTCGCCGTCTGGGTTTGTCTTGTCTGCTCCAGTCTTTCTTGTTGAATGAGTTCTGCACGGATTTCGGGTGGTAGTGCATCAAGGAATTCAGGGCTGATTTGCGAGTCAGCAGGTCGCTCTACCCTCGCAGCACGTTGGTCCCGAACGTGTTGATTGATGACCTCCTCTCGGATATCATCGGGCAAGGCCTCCAAGAATGTCGGATCGATACCCATGTCCGTGATGTCGACCTCGCTGCCATGAATCATAACAGTTAACCTCTCCTGGACTTGCGAAGGGCCCGCCACATCTGCCTGCGAAACAGCTGCCGATGGTTCAGATTCAGGTACATCGCGCATCTCGACGTCTACAGTGACCGAGTCAGCGAGGGGGGTGGGCTCTGTTTGCTCTCGAGCTGAAACTGTGGGTGATTCTGGTGAGGTCGTGGCTGTCTCGTCCTTTGGCTGTGTGTCTGCGGTATCGGTAGGCCCGGCTTCTTCGGCTATTGACTGCTCTGCCTCACGCTGTTTAGCTTCCTCCTCTGCCTTCAGCTGTGCTTGTCGCTTCTGTTCCTCTTCCTTTGCTTTTGCTACGATGGCAGCTGGCAACAACGCAAGCACGATGTGGTTTCCCAGCCGATTAGCTCGCTCAGATACATGTTTTCCATCGACGGTTTTGGCCTCCTCGGCCCACCTTTGCACCGTGAAAAGAGGATCAAGGCCACGGCTGTCAGCATGCCTTTCGCTTTGCTGAGGAATCTGCTCCACTCTAGAACCAGAGGGTGCGCCTGAAAGCCTTTGCAAGTGGATTACGTTCTGCTCTATGCCACCTAGCGCAGCCGGAGCAACATCCACACGAATCGTCTCGCGGGTACCAGCAGAGCGATTTACAATATGCTGGAAAACTTGAACAGCATCTCCTCCTATGATATCTTCAATTGACTGGATGAGCTCGGTTTGAAAGTTATTCCCGCCTCCTCGTTGCTGACGTCGGGAACCACGAGAGAGGGCTGTCGATGTGCGATTACTGCTAGCAGATGCATCCAGAAGAAGAGGGTGGACAGTGGCTTCACTTGGTGCGGTTGGTGGGTTTCGAGTACGACCGAAAACTTGAATATCATCAACGGCTAAACGAAGTCGCGTAAACATATTGCGTGAAGCAAATGCAATAAATGGTCACTTACGACCCCGTCGGCGAGACACAAACGGATCCCCATCTCTTGCGTGGACCTCGACTCCATCGACGTCGAAAGGCTCCGAGTAAGTGAAAACGTCATCGTTGGCGCCGCCCATGGGGGCAACATTTCGAACATCGACAACACCAACGTCGCGTCGGAATCTACCAAGCATCAGTTCTGCATCATATAGATCATACGCATTAGGCATACTCTTCTTCGTCAGACATGTCTGGTTCATCATCCTGCTCAGCGTGAATCACATCAACATGTTCTGTGTCAATGATTAATATCAAGCAGAAAACAGATAAGAGAAGTGGGCTGACCTCTCCCCTCATCCTCATCGCCCTCGTCACCGTTGTCATCTTCTATATCCCCTTCTACGTCCTTGAGAATATCATCAGGTTAATCTTTCAGCTAGCGAACAACGTTAAGTTAGACCTACCTGCCATATCATGTCTTCGTCGAGAACTGGATCGGGGCCGGTGACGACTGCAACATCGCCCTCTCCATCTTCGTCATTCTCAATCAAATCTGCTTCCTCGTAGTCCTCATCTTCATCCCGCCATCCGTCACCGTGGGATTCATCATCATCATCCCTTTCCTCTTCTTCCGCGTCAACATCATCAGAGTTAGAGGTTGCTTCGCTGTCGGTTTCCTCCCCATACTCCATGTCAACGTCCTCCTCCTCGTCTTCGTCTCCCTCATCCATCTCATCATCTTGCGTATAGTTGACATCGTCCATTTCCTATCGAAAATTGTCAGTCTTTGTCAAGGTTGGCAACTGCCATGCTTACGCCACCAAACCTAGATCAGAGGATACCATGTAAGAGAATTCAGATGGAAGTTCAGCGACGGATACTCACATTCCAAGAGCTGAATGACGATACAGATCAGGTGTCTCCTCGCGTTCAACATCTTCGACATCGATGTCCTCCTCCTCTTCGTCCTCAGACATAGACCCAACACTCTGATCCTTCCCTTCTGTGCCATCCTTGGACTTGTCCGACGCTCGACTCATCTTGATTGCAATACGAGTCCTGAAAATATCGTCAATGCGGTTTCCTTGTCCGGAAAGCGTAAAGAAACTTACAGATTTTCCAATGGTCGAAGAACGGATGCCACCAAATTGCGAATATTTGGGAAGTTTAGATCGACGTCACCAAGAGCATTAGTCATGGTCGCGACGAAATTTTTCTCGAGCATAATCTTCGCAATGTGCGTTGTGTGTTCTTCTGGCTGCTTTTTGGACACACTATTGCTGAAACGTACGGTCAACAGACGATTGCACAAGTCTGTCAAAGCGAGGAGGCGACCATATCTGGCATCCATATTCTCGGAAGGTGAGGTTTCTTTGACAGCCTTGCCAATGGCGTCAAGAGTACATTTCCGAATCGACACCAGATCTGCAGGAACTTCCTTCGTCTCGGCGCCTGGTGAACAGTCGACACAGAGAGCCACAAGGACCGACATCGCCCAAGTACAGAGGTGTAGCCTAGCCTTGCTTTCGGGCTGTGTAGTGATCGTACCATACGTGACAAGCTCAGAGAGGAAGAACTGAAGAACTGCTGTCTTCTTCCCGTCTTTCGATGGTGTGTGTTGGCGTTGCTTCTTCGGGTTATACGACAAGAAGGCGAGTTTGCATGCGTCGTAGGAGAATAAGAGTTCGGAAAGGCATTGCATGAGGAAGCAACAGTGGGCGTAGCGCTCTTGCTCGCTCGGGGTGTCGGGATGAACCGTCGTAGCCTGTGTATTGGCCTGCTCGACAGGCACTTGAACGGGTTGCTTATTTATTTGCGACAGAGAATCTCCAGGACCATCCAGAGGTTTGTAGGTCTTCATCAACTCGCCTATGAGGAAGTGAACCACGGATTCCAATGCCTCGTTTGACGGTGCGCGAGGGACATCTGTTGGCGAATCAACTTGCATGTCCATCTGCGTCAAATTTTCTTGATCAGAAGGCACAGAATCGTCCGTGTTGTCGGGCTTCAGAGTGATATGTTGAATCGCAGAGTAGGGTTGCTGCAGCTGGCAGATCGACTGAACGACTTCGATGAAAGATTCAGGGTTGCGCAACGCGACTGCACTACAGTTGCGAACGAAGTTGGAGACATCGACAACTCTTGTACGAGGTTGAGAAAGGAAACGCTTGACTTCCTGGCGCATCGTCCCCTGCAATGTGTGCAGGTCCTCTGCAACGTGTCGGAGAATGATAGCGATATAGGAGTAACTGCCGGCACCCCCATGGACCTTTAGGTGCTTGAATACGAGAGATATTCCGTCTCGTTTGACCAACTTTGACGCAAAATCATGATCACGAGTAAGGACCACCAGAAGACGCAAAGTTGCTAGGAACTCGTCACGAGGCAAGTTGGACAACCCAAGTAAACGGTCGCAGAAATCGAAGATAATCAATCGAGCGTCGGGATACGGTGGACCCAGCTTAAGGTCTTGTGGAACGATGGGTTCTCCCTCCTTCGGAAGAACGATAGGAACGGGCTGATCACCGATGTTGAGCAACGCCTCCGTGACAAGTAAATGCGAGGCGAGCCATTTTGGCGTGCGATGATCAGGTTCCATCGTAAACGAGTTCGAGAGGAGCAACGCCAGAAGGCAATCCATGAGGTTGCGGCCGATGCTTGGTTCAAGCGTGGGGCATTCCGACAGCACGAGCGCTAGTAATCTGCATCTGGTCGCCAAAGGTTCTTCTTGAACGTCCAATGCCCCAGGCGAGTATTCCTTGATGTCATCAATCAAGGAGCGAATGGACAACTCCTGTAGGTCTGGAGACGGGCGCAAGAAAGCCTTGTGAACCTCGAATATCAATGATGGATGGTCATCAACGAGCAACAACGCCCGTCGAGTCAAGCCTGCTTTCAACGGCTCGCGGATGACATTCAGTTCCTGACGCAACGCCTCCAAGCTCTTTCCTTCTTCTGAAGAATCAGGTTCGGCAGGGGCCTCGGGGACGGATGACGCCACTTCCTCCGAGTCCATGTCTTCGTCGTGAATAGTAGGCTCTTCCGCATCTTCGCTTGTGGGTTCAACGGGTTGTTCTGGACCTGCAATGGCTCCATCGTGTTCTAGGTCGGGCTCTGGTTCCGGATCTGGGGGAAGTGGGAATGGGTTTGAAAGAAGTAGATCCGTAGCTGCAGTGACGTTGTTGTGGGTACGTGCCAATGCACGCTCGGCGGCAGAACGAGGGAAACCCATATCGGTTAGTTGACGGATACGGTTCTCGTCAGGCCCAGCGGTGCGCATATGCAAGCCGGCAGCGATCCCAACGGCTGAACCCGCACCAGTGATACCTTCCGCTGCAGGTTCGCCCTTGTGTTCTTCATTTTCTGCAGCAGTCAGTTCAAGGACAAGTTGGACGACGGATTTGACCAGCGTCAACGGCGCAGAACGGAGCCACGACGATTCCCATATTCGTTGGAGGACTGGGACACATGCAAGACGAAGTCGGACGAGGAAGTGGTGAGGCTCGAAATAGTCGGCATCTGTATCCTTTTTGTCCCGGGACATAAGCAAGATAGTCTGTCCAGACTCAAATATGGCTTTGGAGGAAATGAGGGGACAAAGGAGGTGAAGGGCAACTTTTAACCCGCCCTGCGCATGCACCAATTCCTGCACCATCAGTTCGGATCTTTCCTCTTGCTTCATATTCGAGACGCTTTCGATACAATCTAAGAATGTCGAACATATGTCGAACATTGTCTCCAGGCCCCCGGCGCGTTGGAAAGAAAGAAGCAGGACCGTGTGCAAGGTATTTTGCGTGGTACGTTCTAACAAATTCATTATAGTCGATCCTGCAGACAGTCCACTGAAGTTACTCACCGTCCACTAACAACACGGTCATCAAGCCGAGCATGACGCTATAGTAATCAAGGCAAGATAGTTTCTCAGCTAATATCATTAGTCAATGACAATCCTAGACGACCACTGTCTGAATTCCTCACCCGTAATCTCCGTCTTGAGGTAGTTAATCATAATGCTCGCAATCACATCAGAGGCGCTCAGGATCTGCTTCTTTTGCACAGGATCAGGATTTCTTCTGGCGTAGAACAGTTTGACGATTGCTGTCAAGATTAGGTTAGAAGATACCAAATAGTCCTCAAGTAGCGAGCACAAACATTGGAAGAAGGGTGCAAGCGCGCTCGGCAGGCCATGAGTAAGGTGTTTGAGTGCCTTCGCATTCTTGTCTATGGGTGCTTCCTTTTTCAAAGGTAACACAGACCTTGACGAGGGCAGGGGACCTGAGGATTCCGCCACAACACCATTGGCGACGACGCCAAGACTTGTTGACTCAGGGAGGGAAATAGATACATGACTAGGAGACCTTTCCAGGGGTGATCCTTGTCCGGTGATCCCAAGCTCAATTCCTTTGGAAGCAATGTGAGTCTTGAATAGGATGTTTTCCCAGATCGAAGCACGATGCAAAGAGCCCATGTCGAGTACCACCTTCGGGGGATCCGCCATCAGAGTCTGCAGGATGCCCACCGCCGATCTCCCATGAGCATACCCAGTCGTGGAAAACACGTCCGCCATCAGAGTGACGCGGATGTGCAGAGTCACGAGGCTACGGAAGTGTTGATTGATTTCGGATAATTGATCATCTGCAACTTCCAACATCGGGGCGAGCTTCGACTCCGGCAAAAGCTCTTTCCAGAAATCCTCCGTCTCGGCGAGAGAGGTACCGACGAGTTTCGAAAGGTAGAAGAGTGTCTCGTTCGGGCCAATCTCAGCCATAGTCCGGATAACTTGAACGATCGAATCGGACGACACACTGTTAGCATAGTCGTACGGAAGGCAAGGCAAACCAGTGAGCCTCCCGATCCGATCCAAACCATCTGCGTTGCGAATGAAGTCTTTGCAATGTTGAGGATGTTGGAAAAGCCCTTCGAGGAACTTGTGGCACGCAATGAGCACATTTGCACTGCAGCGTCAAGATGACACTCACCCTACAAATCACATCAATGAACATGACTACGTTGTTGTCGTGGTCTCTTTGTGTAGCTGAATCTTCTTCAGATATCTCGCCATGGCTGTCAGATGTCAACCCTGAGGGGCTTTCTAATTCCCTCGACTCCCTTCCCTCCGATTCAATGCCTTGCATATTCACCCCACTTTCCTCGGAAGGTTGAACGGGCAAGAGCCCGTACCATTCTTTCTTGTCCTCTGGGATTGCAAAATCGTTTCCAAAATCCTCGATATTACCGAAGACAGTCTTTATAGCATCAAACACGGGTGTCTTGAGGGAGGGGTGGTGGCGAATGAGCTCATCGATTGAAGTACCTATGAGAACCGCGTTCTCCTTGTCGCGAAGAACTTTGAGGTGTCGTTCAGACGTGAATATGGAAAATATGCCAGGAATGATGCCCGGACGAGCTGAAAGCTGATCTTGGCCGCCTTGGTTGAGACATAGTGCTCCGATAGCGTTCGGAATGGCTTGGATGACCTGAAAGGGAGATGGGTCAACGACAAGCGAAGAAATACGCGGAACAAACATACCTCGATGACCGGCTCCACTCCAGATTCAATGGCTTTGTAGAAGACTTCGGGCAGCCCAGCCTCCTGAATGGTGGGAAGAGATGTCGGTTCGTTGTGAATGAATGTTGCCATGATATTCATCGCTTGATAGGACGACATTACTTTTCCAGCTCTCAATCACAAGCGAGGTGGACATACCAAGGGGAAGGACGCTCGGTCCGAACAAGCCTCTGTATTCGATGATCCTCTTGATGGACTGCAGCAATGTTGAATCGATTAACCCCCGGAGGCCCTCAGAGGTGCCACTAGACTGCATCATGCGGTGTATCGACCTCAGCGTATGTTTGAGGATAGCTGCGCGCGCAATAGGTAGTTCACCCCACGATCCAAAGAAGTCACGCGAGCGAGTTTCACTGCCATACATTGTAATGTCGAAATCAATCTCGTGCTAAAATAATGATATAAGATTTACTTTGCCTGGATAAATAGAGGAAACTGTTCGTACCTGAATCCTGTCGACGAGCACGTCAACACCCCTGGCATTCGAAAATAGCTGGAATGCGTTGGCGTATCCATAAAGGACATTGTCCACCAGTTGCATCGCTTTGGACACCATCTGAAGTCTCTGAGCAAGTTTGTTCTCGATTATCTGCACCAGTAATGGGACTAGACCAGCGCCGACGATCATATTACCTCCGCTTGCATGCTGCGCGAGGTATGTAACGAACGCCAACAATGCGTCGATAAAGGAATTTGGAAGTTTAGATTCGGGATTGTTGGCATCCAGAATGGTCTTGCGCAGAAGGGACATTAGAATACCATGATTGACACCTGCATTGATGGCTCCAAGGACCTCCTGAATGCGACCCCGGTATCTCGCAATTGAGTCGAGGGCGGCGATGGCAGCTGTTTGTACCGAGGTAGAAATGCCGTGATCGAGTTGTAGGAGCTCGGCGATATGAGTAGTAAGATCAGGTTCATAGAGGAAGAGCGAGGATGTGGCTAGATTCTCGCTGTGGGTGTGACCATAAATGGCGATGGCCAGGAGTCGGACGACAAGGAGCTTCTCTCGAATGACCTCGTTTCCTGTCACCAGCGCCTTTGCAACGCGCATACGACAAAGCAACTCATATTTATCGTCTCCAGAAAGAGGATGTACTTCAAAGATGTCGGCTAAGATTTTCATGACGTCCTTCTTCTTTAGGGTTTCCTCGTCAACATGGATGTTTACGGACCCGGGTGGGAGGATCGATGATTTGCGCGGGGTCACGGGAGGTTCGTCAACTCCTTCTGTTTTCTGCTCTTTCTCCTTGTTGTCAGTTTTGTAGTACATAAAACTTACGTCTCGAGCCTCGCCAGGGAGGACGTCGACCTGGGGGATGCCACTCGGACTAGCGAGATCCAGAAGGCTGATGCCATGCTCGCGCATGTTGTGCCAGCGTTTGGATAGGGAGAGTAGGCGTGGTGTGGAGATACTGAGCGCGGCCGAAACAGATGGCTGGGCAGAGTACTGCTGGGCTGGACGCAACAAAAGATTCAGCGCCAAGATCAAAACATCCAAATCGGATGTCAGGAGCAAGCTCATCAGCCGCTGCGCGGATGAAAGCTACGCGTGAGCTACATGGAAACCAACGTCGAATAGGATGCGTACGTCATATGAGTTGAAGGTTTTGCGGTTGGTTGAGTTCTCGAGTAGCAACCTCTCGAACCTGAGGATAGCAGAGATAGTCTGCTTGGTAGCTGGGGTAAAGGCGTTGATCTGTAGCCTGTCAATTTCATAGTCGTGGATGGTTTCTTCGAGAATTGTGTCGAATTTGTCAAGTACTTTGATCCAACAATTGAGGTCAGATCGCGGCCATTTCCAAGAGTCGATGCTGGCGAGAACATCGGCAATGTTATCGTTCTGGGTGTCTGCGAGCTTTGAGATGAGCTCTGCTACTTGAGGGTGCTGTGGGCAGATGTGAGATGCACGAAAGCACGAGACGGATATTGGCGCGGTCACCACTCACTGGCTGTGCCGCCCTCTTTGATTTCTGAGATATCTTCATCGTACCGCAGCGATCGCGGTTTGATACGAGACAACCGACAAGATTGATATTATAGTCGCTGGCAAGTCGGATGGTCGGGGTAAGAAGAAGAGACGTGACTGAGGCAGAGGTCGACGGGAAGGCGACGTATGGCTCGATATATCAGGAAATACCTTCCCACGGCTGCTCCTAGTTCTCTCACGGATTCGCGTGAACAACCTCTCCTATACGAGCCTAGTCACAACGTCATCAATGGGCCACACAAAACGAAAACAGGACAGCGATAACGACGACGACGAGCACAGCGCGTCTGATACTGACGTGTCGGATAGGAAAGCGAAAAAGTCAAAAGTGCGTCCCAACCATGGTGACACAACCAACATCGCTGACCACCACGACGTGCAATGCAGCAGTCAACTAGCACCAAGGGGAAACAATCCTCCTCGAAAACGAAGACAGCGAAGAAGCCCAAAATTGACGTATCTGACGATGAGGTTTGTCCATAGATGATCTCCACATCTCTAAGCCTCATACCCCTATGTTCTACGCCAGCCGACTCGCAAAGAGCAAACAACTGTTCAGGTACCCACGAGTAGCCAGGGTGAACCGTACGTGGATCTAGGGAGGATGAAACGCGCGACCGTGCGTCCATACAAAGGTAAGCCCTTTCTTTACGTCACAGTTCCATCCACTCAGTGTGAATGTTAGGCCAGGTGTATGTTGACATTCGCGAGTTCTATGCTGCCGGCCCGGGCGAGGAAAAACCTGGCAAAAAAGGCATCCAACTCACTTTGGAACAATGGCAGGTGCTCAAAAGCAACCTTGGCACCATTGATTCTCTTTGTGCAGAACAAAAGGGCAAGAAATGATCCTCCTTATCTAGTGGTCCTGAATCCTACGTTGGCATCAGTATTCTAATCAATTGTATTACTATCTACTACCGCTCTAATGCATTGCTTGAATGTCTCTCTCAACCATGTTCCCCTAGACCGACCGAGACTGCTTTGAAACTGCTGCTATGCCATCGATAGTCCAGCAGCTGCCTGGTATGCTCCTGCCAGACCGCGGCTTCGAAGGCCCCGTACCCATGCGGTAGATTTCAAAGCGGACGCCTGCGTGTCCATCATGACTTCAAAAAGTACCATACTTGAGTAACCTTTGGCATATCTCCTGTGGTGCCTTGATGAATGGGCCCGACTTGGTGAAGAAATGACAGCTTACCACCAACAACCGATCATACAGCACAGAGATCCAAACCAACCGTACGTGCGAAGACCGCCTTCTAGTATTCGCCTGCGATCGTCACGCCACACTGCGCTCATGCAGTACTTGGCCGTGACCAGGAATATACGCACACTTGAGTGAGTGGTCGCAAGCGCATGATCCAAGCTCCTGTACACGCAATCCATCTCGGATTGAGTCGCTGACTATTGAGCGTGCGAGTCAACTCTGACTTACCTCGTCAAATCATTCAACTTCAGGACCATCAACACCCTTCTGGGAACTCTACGGAGAACACCCAATACCGAGACCAGTAATCCCTCGCGATTCATGACTGCATCTCTGATGGCTTCCATCTCTTCCACGCTTTGAGGAAGCATGTCGATCATCCCGGACGCTCGCTTGAACGAGTTTTCATCGGAAGAGTCTTCGTTTTCCCATGTTCCTTCGAACGCCGCTCGACCAGTAATCGCGGCCTCAAATACAGCATACTAGACATCATCAGCCTGGGATTTACGGTAGCAGGGATCTCACGCACGAGATCAGGAGTGATGTTGCCGACCAACTCGGCATATTTGCGGCGGGCAGCCCGCGTTTCGGGCGACGCTTTCTCTATGAGAGATAACCAAAGTTTACTGTAATTGACGCGCAGCTCTGGATCGAGGTCAAAATACAACCCGTGATCTAGGAGCACGATCTCGAAATTGTACGGCGAACGTGAATTGGGTGGCGCACGCCTAATCAACAGATTGCCTGACAGAAAGAGAAAAAAGTTAAATCACTATTGGTTGGCGTGGCTTTGCAAGTGCAATATACCTAGATGTGGGTCCTATGGCAATGTGAGTAACATGGCATACGATGAAGACTTTAAGTTCCTTACGGCATGGAAATAACCATTCAAGAACACCATTTGGCTGAATACCCTCGTAAGCTCCAGTGCCACCTTATTCCTATCGATCCCTTGCTCCGCCAAGTAACCTAAGTCGTCAATCCGCGCACCCTGAATAAACTCCATGACCAACACGCGTTTCGTGGCTGATATTACTTCGGGAATGTAAAGTGATGTAGATAGGTGGTCAAAGTCAGCCATAGCACGTCGAGCATTCGCTGCCTCGTGAACAAAATCCATTTCTTTGGGAAGATTTTCGCGCATTTCTTCACTAAGCCAAGTGAACTCGAACTCGGGGAACCAATATTTGATCCAACCTACAGATAAGCGCATTGTCAGGATTAAGATTGCGAGGAAATGGATGGACTTGCCAAGTGTAACTTCCACCATCTCCATATCGATATCACAAAACTCTGCGAGATGCGGATGTTGCAACTATTTTACATCCATCAATTGATCGACTTGGAACTCGGCACAACCATAACTCCAACTCACTTTTACGGCAGCCTTCTTTCCAGACTCCTTGTGCGTGCCGACATGAACCTGGGCCAAACTTGCTACTCCGATTGGAACAGGGTCAAAGTCCTCGAAGAGTTCGTCGATGGGTTTCCCAATATCAGATAGAAAGAGCGCTTCGACATCTTGGTAGGGTGTCGGGTCGCATTTATCCTGCAAAGGTCGCATCGTAATCGTCCATTCTTTTGGAAGAACTAATCTGTAAACCTCGCAGGGTAGTTTGATGCCCATCCGGAAGATGGTTATGAACGTACAGTGAAGCCATGTGTTGTCCCAACTTTATAAACACGCCTAAAACAGATTTTAATGAGTCTCAATTTCTGTTGTAAGAAAGCATTCGCACCTCCATTCGCAAGGAGTGCTTTTAAAACCCTCTTCGCACTGCGTGTGTGACACTCCGAGTATGCAAGCTGCCTTTCCTCTTCGGATGAGTAGCCATGAGCAAACGTGTACTTGTAGTCGATGGCTCCCGCGGTTGCAGCATCTGTATAATTTAAAGAGTGCTCAGCCAGACTGACGGCATGAACCATGCATGTCTCCGGTCCGCAGCGTTCCAAGAGCAATTTGTACACGTACGAGCTATCCGAGAACAACGCGCGACAGCCAATATCGTGTGTCTGAATGGCTGGTAATGTTCGTACGCGACGTACGATGCACCTCCAAGTAGCAGTGCTGCGGCTGGGTAAATTATCCACGGGTTTGCGCTCGGCCGTTTTTTGGAGATCGGGGTGTCGACGATGGACCCAGTCGAGAACGGACGATATCTAGGTTTTTCAGTGAGGACCACATTGGCTTGAAACACCCGGAAGGACTTGAAGACCGCGCAGTGGTAACCTCGGCGGGACATGGACGACCATGTACGAGTACAAGTTCGCAGCTTACAGCCGTGGGAATTGCACAAAAATGTCGATGAGTCGTAGACTCGTAACTGCCATAATGATGGGCCCGCCCGGCCCGGGCCCGGGCTTGTGTTCACTTCGTCGGCGGGCAATATCAGGATCTGTAGTAGCGAAAGCGACTCCCTCGCATGTCTGGAAAGGAGCCTGTTATATTGTTAAAGGTTACCAGACGAGTCGTAGCATAACTAATAAGAGCTGGTGCGGACTTGCACGGAGTCGTTGCGAGCTCACGGGGGCTCTGAGTAGTACGCGCGCGAATCGCGATGCGGAGATAGCGTGAATATTGGAGAGATATTGGAGAGCGCAGAGCTTGGCAAGTTGTGCCAGACTTGGCAACTCAAGTTGGATCTGGTCTGCGTGAAATTTCCAAAACATCCGAGTCAAAGTTCAGTACTCAGTAAGCAGGCCTGAGGTGATTGACTCCGAGTCGGAACGTTAAACGAAATTTGATTCACCATACAATGTGATAGTATCACAGTATCGAGTAGTAGACAAATGATGGTGGCATGTTAGTTGAAGGGGGAAACTTACATAAGTAAATGATTTGGATTCAGCCTAGTATGGCTGGAAATCGAGAAATGTTAGAATGGCAACGAACAACTAGTAACTTGTGGATGAAAAGCTAGTACTTTCACGGCGGTTGCCATAATCCGAACTCCTAGCGTTGTGAGCCCACCACAACTCGGAATATGGTCCTGAGAGAACCTGGGCAAGAGTCTGAGGTGGGCCTATTGTCCTGTCCCGGTATTGCTTCCTGACACTGCCGCCCGGCCATTGTATAGATCCTGGCGAATTTGGCCAATCTGATGCTCCATCTGATCGAGGCATTTCTGGGTTTCTTCCAACTCATCTCCCATAACGCCCTTGATCATGTCTAGTTCCCGCAAACGAAGACGCTGGTACTGTATCTTGGCAATGTAAACTTCCCGACTCGTTTTAGCGAGATCAAAGATTTTCCCGTTGCTGTGGTTCACGGTTTCAGGGTTTCGATTACTACTGTTGAACTTTAGACAAAAGTGAGTACTACAGCTACAGTTTTTTTTGACGATGTTTTCAGCACTGTTGGGACACTTACAGACGTCTTCACCACTTTCTGTCTCTTTTCAGAGTGAGGTAAAGTATGATGTCCACCAGATTTACTGACAGGGAGAACTGGATAACTGTCAAGCATATGTTTTCTGAGAGGGGAGGATCCGAGGCCGCCTGCAGCTCGTGCTCCCGAGTCGTCAAAAGCTTGTGCGTGTCTGGGAGCGAACCTTTCTCCGATAGGCATAGAAGGAGACGACGAAGTGACCACTGGCACAGACATGGTAGGAAGTGAACGATTTGATAGGCTGACCGTTACGAGTCCCACCGTAGAACTACTAAACGTAAAAGCGGACTCGGAAATACTTATCTAGTCTCGACAAAGTCTTTGGTGTGCTTCTCCAAGACCACGCTTTTCCCGCGGCCCTGCGTGAATTCCAGAATGGGAAGGAAGCAGTTGGCCCATCTGCCCGGTCTGCTCTGGGAAGGATCGCAGATTGACATAGAATGGGAAGGAAGCAGTAAATTGATATGCTTTTTCTGCTCTGCCTGATCTGCCCGCTCTGCTCACTCTGCGCACTCTGCTCGCGATGCCCTTCATTTTTACGTTTACACTGGATGCCACAGGCATGCGTCTCTCGCATACGTACCACAGATAAGTAGCAAAAAGAACGACGACAAGACCTACCCATTAGAATTGATCTCAATCATCAAACAACGGCTGAAATGCCTGGAAATCCGTCTTAAACGCGAACCGCAAAATACCAGGGGTGGACTAGCTTACCTTTCTGCTATCCTTGTCTCTGTCTTGTGTAGGCCCAAATTCATCCTCGAAAAGGTCCAAACTCTCTCCGCCATCTTCCCCGTCATTCGACAAATCGGTGCCGGACTCTACGGTTTTCGCAACGTCAAACTCAAACTCCTCACCCTCACCCTCTAGCATGGCTTCCAATTCCTCTTCATTCATATATTCCACGCCCAATCCAGACCCCCTAATCGCTTGCTCGTCTTGTTGGGAGAGCTGTGACATTGGGAAGAAGAGTGGGGTCTGGGCACGTTGAGTCTGCAGGGGTCCCTCGCCTGCCAACGACACTGGAGACGGAACAATTTGCGATGGATAGAAGAGAGGTGCGCGTGGACGAGAAGGAATAGAGTTTCCGTCCCCTCCGGTGTCACCATCTCCAATGCTTCCGTCGATGGAACATGGTTCGTCGCCGATTCCGTCGAAACTAAACTGATCCGCAGGCCCGAAATCTCCACTCTGCGAGACATGAAAAACAACAGACTGGCTCCGTTGTGTCCTATTAGGATTGGGGATGAACGATGGCGGCGGCATCATATCCTCATCTTTTATCAATCTTGAGTTTTCCCTGCTTACACTTGTCCTCGCAGGAACCTCGGTCCTTTGTACCGCTTTCATTGTTCTTTTGACCTTCTCCACACGTGGTGTTTCACTTCTCCTGCCCGAGCCCGACGCATTCGAAGATTGCTGACCATCATTGTCCGGATGTGGCCTTTTCTGTCCACTAGGCTGATGTGGTTTGGGCGTAGAGGAGTCTCGTGTGTTCGCGTTCGCATTGGATAATGTTCCTTGTAACTGAGACGTAGATATTACAAAAAGACCGTCGGATTCATCGCCTTCGACGTCGATAAAGAGTGGCGCAGCAGGGTCTGTAAACCGGAGCTCTAATGCCGCAGCCATGGATTCAGCGTACGTGATTGTTGCCTTCGCATGAACGCCTAAATTAGTTTGAACCACGACACGGTGAAGGAGCAAACGCACGTTGAACTCTCGTAGATGAAAGGCAATAGTGATAGGTGGGTCGGCTATTTCGTACACATCGAACTCGTCGACGCTGATGGTGAGTTCTGTGGCCAACTGCGCTCTGCCTGGGGACAGATTTCGGACACTGACACTCAACCACATTGACGGCACAAACCTTTCGTATCTATAGATGACTCGAGACTCTTCACATCGACGTCTGTGTTTCCGAAAGTCCACACAAGCTGAGGGTCGCTTTTAGTTCCACGGCCGCTAGGGAAATGCTCGGTAATGTCTCTGATAGCTCTTGGGCCGATTGTGAGGCGTGATTCGTTCTCAGAATCTGGGACGCCGGGCGAGAGGAGGGAAGTTGGAATAAGGAGAGGTAGACGATGGGTTTTTACGATGCCTAGTATAACCTATGACAGGTTGCACTCTAATAATGGCAGAAAGCGGAGCTCACCATGTTTGCAGTGTAGGCGCACTATGAGCCTGCTTTCCAGCGTGTCCTCGTCTTCTTGGGGCTGGTCGTCAGAAGGGCCTTCTATGATGACCAGTTCGCATCGTTCGACTGTTTTTTCGATAGTTCTGTGCTTGAATATTGACAACAGTGTCTGCGAGCACAGTATTGATGCATACATACACGAATCCAGGAGCACGCGAGACGCACCTTCACCAGGAGTTGTCCTTTGACATCCTGAGGTGCACTGGGGCTACCATTCGACGGGCCAGCCCCGTTGACACCCCCGCCCACGCGATACCTGGAAAAGTACATCCTCCCATACCTAAAGCGACAATATGCGGAGAGCGACGAGTTTGTCGCGCTCAGCGTAACGTGTTGAGCGTCGGCGTGTAGGACGAGGTCATCGCCGTATCTGGAGAGACAAGTCAAAGCCCTGATGAAGGCTTGTTGTGGTTGAAATGAGCGCGTAAGTGTGAAAGGGGCGGGTCGGGGACGTACGTTTGAGTGCGGCGGCGCTGAGGGTTGCCTGCATCTGTCCAAGTCGCGAATGACGCCCCGACTGGTCAAACTCGCCATCGTCGGCGGTGGGCCGTCTGCGTTCTACGTCGCCTCGCGCCTGCTGTCGCGCGTGCCCCGCGCTGACTCGTCCTCGCCGTCGCTCAGAGTTCACGTATTCGACCGTCTCTGGGCGCCGCACGGACTCGTCCGCTACGGCGTCGCCCCCGACCACCCGGAGGTCAAGGTACGTGGGCCCGTCCTCGTCCTCGTCTGCCCCGCTCACGGCCCCCCAAGAACTGCACGAACAAGTTCGACCAGGCCGCCGCCGACCCGCGCTTCCAATTCTTTGGCAATGTCCATGTCGGCAGCGCGGCACCCGCCTCCATCCCTCATGCGCTGCCCCTCCCGCTCGTGTCCCTGCTCCAGAACTACACACATGTCTTGTTTGCAACCGGATGCACCCTACCCACTCTCCACCCGGACATTCCCCCGTCCTCGCATTGCGTTCCCGCACTCTCACTCGTGCATTGGTACACGCGACATCCCTCGAACCCACCCCCGCCCGCACTCGACAAGATCACCCACCTTGCTCTGATAGGAAACGGAAACGTCTCTCTCGATATCGCTCGCATGCTTCTAACATCACCTTCCGTTCTCAAGAAATACGACGTCCCCGAACATGTTCTCGATGTCCTCTCTCGGTCCTCTCTCAAGCATGTCTCCATCATCGGTAGACGCGGTCCACTAGAAGCAGCGTTCACGAACAAGGAACTGCGCGAGATGATGCATCTTCCAAATGCGTCCATGGTTCCTCTTGAACCCTCCCTCTTTACCATCCCAGAGGGAACAACCTTGTCCCGCCAGCAGCGCCGTACCCTCGAACTTCTTCAAAACGGCTCCCAAAGTCGGTTCGGAACAACTCCAAAAACCTGGTCCCTCGATTTCTATCGCATGCCCACCGCCCTTGCGCCGATCCACTCTTCCTCTTCTGCCGAGCTCACCCTCGCACACACCCATCTCGATCCTTCCACAGGACGTGCAGTCTCGACCAACCAGACTTCCACACTCAATACTTCCCTTGTCGTCACCTCTCTTGGTTTTCATGTAGACCCAACTGCCGCCTTTTTTGACCCTGCTTCTTCCCACCTCCGGGCACGGGGAGGTCGCATTGTATCAGAGTCTGGCATTCCTCTGAGAAATATGTATGCTTCTGGTTGGAGTGCAAACGGTGCTAAAGGGGTCTTGGCTACCACTATGATGGATGCATACGCGGTCACTGGCACAATTCTATCAGACATCATGCCCGGCACCGCCGAGATTGACATGGCAAATGGAGAACATGAGAGTGAAGCCGTACAAGATACTCTCGTGCCGAACCTATCACCTCATCCTGAGGACCCCCCTGGGGAGGTCCGACAGGGTATAAGGGACGGCCTCGTTACC
>JBBPOJ010000152.1:0-40237 GCA_038091395.1 Leccinum rimulosum
TGTCATTTGCAAGTTCACCCATTTAACCACCAGCGTCGCGGGAGGTCAGCGCATACATCACGTCACTGCCCTCTTACTCCCCCTGCGACGACCCTGGCAGTTCCCTAAACGACTCCGCGGTTGGCAAGCGGTCGGGGTAGCGGTAACCCCCTGACGAGAGCTTTCGCAGGCTCGAAACAGCTGCCTATCCCGCTCCCCTCTTTGCCTCTCCCTACCGCGCTGAGCCCACAGCCACCCCTATCGCACAGCCCCGATCCTCGGAGACGGGCGTTTGGCGGACGGTGCACGCACTGCAGATAAGTACCCCGGTTCCCTTTCTCGTACGAAGGGCACCCTATTCCGCCAATAAAGCCATATTCATAATGTTAATAGTACATTGAAAATCCCCCGTGTGCTGGAGGCAACAACATCACGCTACGTAATCTTTATGTCATCCTTCCCTCAGCCTACTACCACGATGATGTGAGTCACGCTGCTCGTGTAAGATCGTGTCCTTATCAATTTGTCCTCGACCACTCCAGGTGCGCTTGGAACAAGACATCCCCCGCTTGAAGGTCTAAAAACCGGATATTTACGAAGTAATTGTGGCCCTCCGTGCTAGGGACGCGAGTCAGAGTGTGCTTATTATCTGAATCACTCCGCTGTGCTGATATTCATTTTCATCAGAGGACGATATAGCGAATCTCGAGAAAACTATTCAAGAGCTGCGTACCCAACTTGCTACGTCCGACGAGGAGACTGAAGTGCGTTCTCTCCGCTTTCTACCCAATTTCGATGGCAATCCCATCCATTAGTTTGCAAAATCACTCGTCTTGATGAATCGGGCAAGGAACTCTTTCAGCGTGTTTGTAGCATGTCAAGGCTCACTCGATCGATTAACACAGACTATCAGGGCACTATGTGCTAACGTTGAGCTACCTGAAAAGTGCTCGGGTGCTTTTTGAACCATCCTCACTGACGGCTCTCTGATTCGTTTTCAGAATTCGTTGCGCAAAAAGTGAATGAACTCGAGTTATCTGTCCAGGAAGTCGGTAACCAATATGCTACATGCAAAATATCCTCCATGAATACGACAAGAAGTATGAATGCGAAACGTTGTACGCCGACGGTCGCATAAATGACGCTGCACAGCATATTGCAAACGCGAGGACTGAGGATTTGTGGCATCATGAACCAGTCGTTCATTGGCTGAAAGGAAGGTGAGCTTGTGCATCTTGTCCTAGAATTGTATATTCATTCCCTACCATCAGATTTCACACACCGATGTGTATCAAGGCTTCAGCAGATCGGAGACGAGGCTTCAATTTCCCAGAAGCATGACGAAGCTCTTTCAGTTTACTCCACGGTCTTATTGCTCACTTCGTCGCCTTCAGAAGGCGTGCTGATGGGATGGGCGAGAATGGTGCTCGTTTCTCGCTCAGCGAGTGACGCATTGGGTACCATGAAAAAGGTATGGATGATTTGGTCTTTCAGAACTGCCTGATAATTCTCGATTCATTCAGTTCAAGCTCCCCATGTTTCGTATTTATCAGGCGGTCTGCAATGTTCTCGAAGGTGACGATCGTCTTATAGAGGCGGTCGAATGTTTCTGAACGATAAAAAAATGAGCTACCAGAGGAGACAAGCACCCTTGACGAGCGACGGCAGTGGGAAATCGGCGAGTAATTCCATTCGCCACTTGGAGACTTATCTGAAAATCTCTCCAGATTTTCGACAACGGCGTAGCGAAAAACTGGGAAAAGTGGGTGATGCAGGAATGGATGCCAAGGACCATGATGCGGCCATCGGATCCTACTCAAATGCACTCTCTCACTTCACCCCACGAATATCAATGACATCATTCTGAATTGCTGCAAGGAGCGAGTAGGCTTCTTGGAGGATGAACTCATAAACGCCACTCAGGTAGATTGATCTGCACAGCGCACCGAGTTGACGGCGCTGACGGTACAATCAGATCACTGAACACGACCCATCAAAATAAGAGGGGTATAAAAGGAAACAAGCGGCATTACATAGCCTGGGGCGTTACAAGGAGGCATTCGATGCATTTGAGACGATGCGGTCCAGGATGGAGAATTAGCTTGACACACAAGTTCATGGCGATTCAGTCTCCTTTGTATTGCGCAGACGACGTGGGCTGATTCTTGTGTCGACAGACATGCGGGGCTGCTATCTCGACATGATTCCACTCATTCGCCGGGTCGTCGAACAGACCATTCAAGACATACCCCGAGTACTGGTTAACACCACTACTGGTCGTCTTCACGATAAGGAGATGCAAGCCGCAGCTTTCGAACAAGCTCCCATATTCAATCAACTACGGTCTTCCATGATTATCTGTGATCAGCTCGACTGTGCATGCATCCAGAGGGAGGTGGACAAGTTTTATGAATATATGATGTTCTCCCACAGGTGGAAGCCGCCAGAACCATCATTCCAGATGGTCGAGAGTACCGTTATTTATGGACTACCCACATCCCCACAATCGACAAACTCATAACCGTCCCATTCCCCACTCGATTCATCCGACCTCGATTACGACCATAAATGAAACGGAGGAGAGATACGGAATTGAGCTCGTACTAAGTCGCCCAGCATTTTGGCTAACTCGGTCAGCTTGCAACACTCGCTGTATGAACCTCCCGTAGATGTACGTCGAAAGCGCAAGTGACACTCCAGATTTTGCCCTATAATCCACGGCCTCTGATTCCAGCTGGGCCAATCCTCGCCCACTTATCGCTATGCAGGTGTTTTTTGGAGTACGTTCCTCTGTTTCTTAATATCTGTCACCATGCTCGCGCGATCGACTACGCAGGGTCAGTCAAATCCCGTCTATTACTCGTGCTTCCCTTCTCACCTCTCGTGACGAATAAATGTTTAGAGTACGTTCGGTCCAGAAGGAACATGTCTTTTAATTTGGGCTGAAAAATCCCATTGCTTGCAGGAACTTGGCCCGAAATGGTTCATGGGGTAAGTCGGGAGTCACTTCCATGACGTGCCATGTATCGATTCTAATGATCTCGTTGAAACATATCAAGGAGAGATAGACATCGTCGAAGGCATCAACAACCAACCACCTCACTCTATCACCCTACACACGGGGCCAGGTATATTTCCTTTTCTTCTTTTCTTCTTTTCTTCTTTTCTTCTTTTCTTTTCTTATATTTTATACTCTAACTTCGTTGTGATGCATACTAGATCGTCGATCGTCTCCGCCGCGTACTTGTCGACATGCAGGTTTCACGATGCTTGCGAATCGGAAGATGACCGGGTGAGCGTCCGGTTCTCTGGAAATGTCTTTGTTGGCAAGGTGCTGATCATGCCGCCCCGACAGGACGAGCAAAGGAAGGAATTGCAACGCGTGGGAGACGGACAACACATCCGAGTCCTGCGGGATCACGGTGAATGCGGCAAACAGTTACGGTCCATCGTTCAATGCGGCGGGCGGAGGATGGTAGGTTTATATTTACCCGTTGACATGATGAACCCCGATGTTGATATGGTATGCGATGTTGATGTTGCTGGTGGGAAACATTAGGGCCAGATTCACTGTCTCATCGTGTCCACCAAGAAGACGCTGACGAACTTGAAATGGCGCATTCACAATACAATAATCGCAGCCTCCGCTAATTCGTCGGTCTCATTTTGGGACACTAAGACACATAAACAAATCGGGAAGGTCATCCACCACTCCCACCTCATCTGCTCCATGGCCATCTCACCAAGCTACGATATTGCGACCGCTGGAGAAGAGGCAATCACGCTGGGGAATCTTTATTCTTCCCTCAGCCTACCACGATAATGTGAGTCACGCTGCTCGTGTAAGATCGCGTCCTTATCAAACTGTCCTTGGCCACTGCAGATGCGCCTGGAGCAATAAATCAATCACTTGAAGATTGAAAAACCGGATATTTACGTGGTTATGGCCCTCCGTGTTTAGCGGGGATGCTCGTCAAAGTGTGCTTATTATCTGAGTGACTCCAGTGATTGTGCTGATATTCATCTCCACCAGAGGACGATATAGCGAATCTCGAGAAAACTATTCAAGAACTCCGCACCCAGCTTGCTACGTCCAACGAGGAGAAAGAGTACCTCAATGGAAGCTCAAGTGAGTTCCGTCCGCTTTGCACCCAACCAGCAGTTCGGTGCGGTGTTCGCCTCCCAGAGCCAGTCGCAGGTCATACGCTCGTGAATGGCACTACGGACTGTTGGGGCGAGTCTCGCTCGCGCTGCTTTCCGATGCAGTGATAATAAATACATTATTGCTTGGCGCTTGGTAGTTGTGGCTCTCTCCATCTCGATTTCATTGCTGTTCTCACCCTGGGCCAGAGTACGGCTATAACCTCCAGCCTGGTCCTGTGGGTCTCATCTCGAGCGTCCGCCCATTGTTCTCTCCCATTGCGGGAAATGTGCTCGCAGGACCATTGTTGGACTGGTTCGTCACGTTCTTTCCCGTGATAACATCCACGAGCCCGAGTGCGTGTTTCGTTGTCATTTCTCATTGAGCGCTTGAGCCCCCAGCCTTTACTAACAACGGAACCAGGTTCAGGCTATTCATGGTCGTCCCCATGCTGGTCTACACGACCCGGTGTTCGGGTGGGCAACAACCGCTCACTTTCACGTGTTGTGGACCGCTCCCGCTATCGTTTATTAGTTCATCGATTTTAGGCTTCAAGTTGCGATTGGGGTCTGTCGGGTCTATATTCCTTTCTTTCTTGCGCCTCCCCTCCACCCTTACCCGTTTTTTTCTTGCGAGAAACTGATGTATTGGAACTGGGGTCTTTGCCTACGTCGTGGATGCACAAGCCAACTATGCAGCAGAATCCTTTTCAGCCGCATGATGAAGTGGGTATTTTCTCCGATGTTGTCGGCGGGTGCCTGGTCTGATGTTGTGCTTCTTTCCTTCTTTGAATCCTGCTTCTTCTCAACGTTCCGACATCGTGGTAATTCGATGTCATCGCTGTGGGTTCGATTTCGATTCGATCAATGTCAATGTGATGATGGCAGTCTGTAAGAACATATCCATATTTGCGTTGACGTACTTTTTCGTGTTGTGGTCGCACAGCGCTTGTGTGGTATTCCTTCATATCCGCTCCTTGTCCTCCTTTTTCATCCAGGCGTTCTAAGCACGTTGGTATCAACCTCTGGGTGTGTCTCATGCCAGTGGTGGTGCCGATGTACATCTATGGCAAGAGAGCGAGGAGTTGGGTGCACCGAACGCAGCGGATGCTAACTTGAGAGTAATTGGACTTCTAGAATGGATAAATGGATGGATCGGTCATAAGTCGATTTTTTTTCGAGTGTATGTATAGATGTGACATGCAATGCGCGTGGCATGGTGCTTGTATAGACATATGCCTCACTGGTTGTTGGTACATATCATCTCGCTTGTTTGCAGCTTTCTTAGATGCGATCTGCCGTTCGGTGTCGTCTAGCTAGTCATCACGCATACTTCTATCGTACTTATCACGAGCCTCGTTCGCAGCGCAGCACTGGGCCGCCGGAACATACAGTGTGAACGAGATCAGGACGATGCTGCACGAGGTGCGAGTCAACGAAAAACCTTCACTTTTACAGGCGAACTCAAGTCCGTTTTTGGGTTTCCTCCTGCACGATGGTTACAACCTGCTGTTGTGCTCCTCAGACGGTGGGGGAGTGTGCATCCACGTGTCCATACGGAAACACCCCATCTCCTTCGCGATGATCACATGCGCATCCGTCTCGTCCACCAGAGACAAGGTCCCCCAGCGTTGGAGTGCGTTCCTCAGTCTTGATCTTTCCACCGCCTCTGCCATCGCTGTCTCGGCAGTCTCCGATCACCGTCACCTTAATTCAGAGAGCCAAATGGCAAGTTCTGTCTGTATCTGGGCTACTTCCAGCAGGAATCCGTTTGAATGTCTCACCCAGACCGAAGTCAGTCTTTTATTCGCGTGTACCTCTGTCAGCGGCATACTGGAAGATATATTAGCAGCTCTTCGATGGTAGGTCCTTCCTCCACATCTTCAACAGTCCCATGCAGATATATACAGGTGTATGGAGGGGGTTGGAGTGGCATCGGGAATCATGATCAATGGAGGTAATCATTCCTTGCCTGGTCGGGTGTGGTGGACGGATCGGGACTCTGTCGAACGCTCGGCAGAACATGAGTCAAAACTCTATATCAGTCTCGCTTTCGGATCGCCAGTACCCCTACGGATCCTTCTTCTTCGGCAGGGCATTCATTCCCGCTCCCGCTCGTCCGTTCCCAGGTCCCGATGAGGCCTTTGACCCTTCTTCTGCGACGCATGCGCATGCATGTGATGTCCCTGTACCAGTCTGTAAAGGTATACTATGAGACCGAATTGGACTGGCGTAGCGTCATGGCCAGGGACAGAGCCTGAGAGGGAAGATCTATTCGTCTTCCCTGGCGTGGTTGTCAAAGGAACGAATGAGCATTGTCAACTGACATGGAAGCATTTCAGATGCTACCCTTGAACGACATGCGAACCTTGAGTAAACATCGATCGAGTTGTCCGAGATCTCATGGGAGTGGTACGACTCAACGTAAATGCGTCCGTGGAGAACCTTCAAGTTGGGGCGGAGGTGCGGAAAGCGATCTAGAAGCTGAGCACGCTGTACATCAGAAAGTGACGTGGGAGATAGGATCAACGAAGAGGCCACGCAGCGATGAAACGTGAAACGTACGAGGTCCGCAATTTTCCGACCTGCAACATCAGGGAATACCCACAGTGAATAATTGCAGGATATATCACCTATTGCTAACTAATGTGACAATTTGTACAGATTGCATACAATTAGCGGTAAATAGTCTTCGATGCTATGTACCCTTGTGAGAATACAGCAGAAATTAGTTGCATTTTCCCAACATTTACTACAAATACTTGATGAAGAATATTCATGAAGACCACACCCGTGTTAGACTAATGTATTATGTAGAATTAGTTGAATTTTCCTGACTATTGTTGCAATTTACTACTCACGGCAAGATCATAGCAGTGTTACACTAGAGTCACTAGACTAACATACATTGAAGTAGGTAGAAAGATCCTTGAAACAATTTAACAGAAACGATGGAGACTGATCTAGGATATCCTCACTCGACCACTCGAGGGGAACACTTCTTCCCCATTTAGGCACAAGATGTACACTACGGCTAAGGAGCTGAAGGGGCACAACAAACGACGAGCGTTGACCATTTCTGACTGCCTTGCGAACCACGTACATCCCCGTCCCAGGTTCTGGTTCCGGAGCAAATTTTGTGAACCACTCCACATAGACAAGATGCTCGGGAGGTGGTCTCTCTCTTCGAAAGAGAATTTCCCGGGCCTTTCGTGGAATAGTGAAAATAACTTTCACTCGAGCGACACGAAAATCTACAAGCTTTATGATCAGTCGGGGCTGTAGCAGGATAAAAATATGTTACCGTGTAGTTGTTGTGATAGCGACATGACATTCCGCACATTGACGAGCGCCGTATCGAAGCGCGCTGGCTTGGCGACCATACCTGTGTTGCGATCATACACGGGTGGCTGGGCATGGATCGAGTCGAACGTATCATTCCCGCACATCTCTTCATTCTTGAACTTGACGCGATGGAATACTGGGAGGGCATCAAAAGGCAGGTGTACCGACTGCACATGTTCGTCGAGTTCCCGTCGGTGGGAAATTGAAGGGTTGTTGAATAAGGCAATGAACCGTGTCAGTGCCTGGACAATTGATGGTGCATTGTAGTGGTGCACCGATGCAATATCTTCGAGTGAGACTGTTCGTGAGCGATGGCGGGCCATGCTCAACTGCAGAGGTCGGGCTAGCTGAGGAGGGCGCCAGTGAACTTCTCGACAAGCAGAAGTCCAATGGGGGGCAGGATGTGATGCACGGTGTGACTGCCATAGGATGAAGTTGTTATGGCACAGTACCTTTTCCTTTCTCTCTAACCACCTCGTCATCTGCACGAACTCGTCTTTGTGATTTGTGGCTTGGTACGCTTCTTTTGCAAATTCGATGTGGAGGCGCTCAGTTGCTTCGGTGTTGAAGCCATCGGTTGCGCCGAAAAGTTTGATGGATTGTGCGTAGTGTTGCAGGGAATGAAATTTCGGGATGTTGAAATTGTTCCGAACGCCAAGTTGAACGAAGACAAAAGAGTTGGCGTGAAAACTGTCCAGGGCGCTTTGAAGATCCTGCAGAGTGGTGTTATTATGAACAGGGAATTGAGCGACGAATAGAAAGTCGAGGAGAGCACGCGTGGCCCTTAGGAGCGGAGTTGAGGAGATGCCATGTGGAAGCTGTGTGTCGCTGATTAATCCTAGCAGAAGAGCAGCTATTTGTTTGTGTTCAGTGCCGCTTACGCGTGTGAGAATTGAGATCCCTTTATGGAATATTCGAATGTTATGGTTCGGGGGAAAACGGCGGACTCGTGCGTCCATTTCTGCAGTACCACAGATCTTTGTGAGCCATGAAACAAGGTGTTTAACGACCCCTTGATAGAGCTGATGAAGAAGGTCCGGCGTGATCGATAAGAAAATGTTGACAAACGGAAGGTCGGCCCAAAATGGCCGTTGCAAGGGTTTGATCCTAACGCCGCGACACGCTCCCAAATATGAAGGTGAACCCAACAGTTCCAGAGTATTGAGTATTGCATCCAGATCACGAAGCGGTGCGTTACACGGATGATCTCCGAGCTCGTCATGGGGACATTCACATATTGGACAGTCACCGTTGTATGCCCCAGTAACCAAGCATTGCTCCGGATAATCCCCCACATACGCAGCAAGAATCGGGTGCCCTCGACGACACACGCCATCCCCGCTTCTAACCTCTATCCCATTTATTCCAGCTTCACGGAGGGGTGCAACAATATGTCCAAGACTTGCGTGGAACAAATTTGCAAGAGTTCGACGGCGGGCTGACTTATTAGAAATGTGTGCGAGTCGAGTGGTCGGAAGGTACGCTAAAAGTATTTGACTTTGCCGTGATGGTTTGCGCCGGATTGATTTTGGAAGGTTCCCGATCGTCAAATATACCGGGTATGCTGCCTTGTTTCGAAAGAGCGTGAGTTGTGTCTTATCCGAAGAGAGAATGATTGGAATGATTGTTGCACCAGGTTTTCTCTTCTCGAGCTCTACCTTATACCGCACAGTCAGTTCGTCAACGCTCGGGCTGGCCCAGTCGAGCTTACCTGCGTGCTCCACCACCATTTACCGGTATGCATTTCATGATATATCCTCTCCACTTTGTCTGCATCAGAATAGTGACGCTCGGGAACAATACACAGGTACTGTGCGTGCTCAGGATTTCCGAACAAAGCCCGAACACAATCGATGATATCGCGCGCGAATAAATCGAAACGCTCGCCCGCTACCTCAATCTGATGATGGACGAAAGCAGGACGGGAACCAGGCAGACTGTCGACAATCCTGTCTAGCTCAGCCGTGTTCTTGTACGACAGTCCCAGCCTCTCCGGGACCTGCAGTTCGTTCAAGTTAGTAGGTTCATTCATTTATTCATAACGTGTTGCCAGTAATGACTTACGCTTGGGATAGCAAGCAACTCCGTAAAGGCAGTCGAGCCTGGCCCCCTCAATTTTGCCCACCGGGCAACCTCCCAATCGACTTGTGACGTGAACGGCGCCCATTGATTTGAATTAATATCTCTGCACCTTGCAAGTCGGGCGCTGTAGCCATGGTAACTGGTCCACGTTCCACATTCACCTGGTTCGACACGATCGAGGATTTCGCCGGCACGACCACCAAAGTGCTCGATGTGGACATCAGGTGCGTTCGTTTGATCACAATATACGCGATCGTTGTCCTGGTTACCGACGTCCACGTCCAGAGCCTCATCAAGTCCTTGTTCCCGTTCGTCATCATCATCGTTAGCTACCTCGACCACCGGTACGCGGTCGAGCTCGACTCCGGATAGATCAACTGCCAGTTCGTTTCCTTCCTCTTCATCCCCAGAACCCTCTACCTCATCCGCGGTGTTTTCAGGCGCCGGAAAAGGGAAGTCGTCGTCACCGTAGTCCGAGCCAAAATAGTCACCACCGAATGTGTTCGAGTGATCTGACCTACTTTGCTGCTAAGTATTTTTGATTATTAAAAGCTAATATGCTCACTTACGAGTTGCTAGCCCTACGCTGATGGGGAACGTTTGAGCGGACTGGACGCTGTTGCATCCTCTCCTCTATTTCCCGGAGAACCTGCATGCATAGTGGATGTTGTTTCTTACGGAGGTGCTGAAGAAAATCAGCTTGACGAGGAAAGGTAGAGTGGCACCCGTTGCAAGAGAAGGCCATTTTTTTTTCATGGACGAAACAGACGAAACGTACTAAGAACAAATGTAAGTGAATTTCCGACAAATTGTTATTTGCATCGCCACTTTTCTATCCCGTTACTTCATACAAATAAACATTACTATTTGCATCGCCACATTTCTCACTCCTTCTTTCCTTCTTTCACTTCTCTGTTTTTGCCTTCTCGTCTATTCACCTTCTCGTCTATTCACCTTCTCATCTACTCATCTTCTAATGCCAGGTAAAGGCCATACCCGTCACCATTCCTCCGGCCGTGCGGGGAAGGTTTCCATCGTCGACAATTCTACTCACTCTGGAAGGCAATCGCAAAAAGAACCTGAACCCGAACCCGAACCCGAAGTGTACCCATTGGAACCAAAGGGTCGATGTGAGTGGTCATTGCGAGTCAGAGGTAGTTGAATCAAAACCTTCGCACAGCTTCTCGTGCAGCAAAGTCGGCTCTTCTCGAAGCTCCCCGTAAGTATTCGAGTAAATGAGTGTAACCTTACTTACTGTCCTTCCTCGGTAGCCTGGGCTGCACTAAAGCCGAAGCCACGGTCCAAGGGTCCGACGACGACGACGACGACGACTTTCAAACCACATTTCCCCGGTCAGCAGAAGGGGATCAAGGTAGTAAATGAGAATGCGCGGAAGCGGTCCGGATCGGCCGTTTCAGCTATCGAAGCCCAACCACGGCAGAAGAAGTTGAAATTAACCTCCATCTCAACCAAGCCCAAACGTTCGAACGAACGTTCGTATCGTCCTCCAAGGATTCATGTCGACAGCGAGGATGAAGACAATGATATGGATAACAAGTTCAACGATAACGGTGAAGATGACGCGGACACCGAGGGGACAAACTCTCTTGATGAGGACGCCAACGACGCATCACAGGACAACGATGACGATGTTCCTCCGCACATCCTCCAAGCAGAGGCACGTTTCTGTTACTTTAGAGACAGACTTACTTATCCTTTTTGTTTTTTGTTTCTTGTTTTTTGCTTCAGCGAGCCGTGATCATCACACCCGGAGAACACAAGTTCCGCTCATCAAGTCCAGCTTCCTCGGACTGGACACGTGGACCGCCAACCTCCGACATTGACGATGTCCTGGTCACATCTGCGGGTAGCGGAGGTGAAACGAGTGAGATCGATTTGCCCAAGAATAAGCCCGTGAAAAAATCGACGTGCCGGCAGAGGAAACTTGAAGAGGAGGTTCTGAGTCCATTCTGCGTTCTAGCGTAACATCTCCACTGACCAACGTGTTTCAACTTCCAACAGCGACCAGTCATTCATCCGAACCTCGGTAATAACACCAGCACATCCGCTACCTCGGAGGCAGTCAAGGACGAAAAGAAGCCGAAGATACGTACTGCCATTCACTTAGACGAATCGATCACGCAAGAGACTATTCCATGGAAATCTCGTACCGAGCTGAAGATATACATGAAGACAAAGAAGACGGCGGCTATGGGCCTGAAGGAGCAGAATGCGGATATACAAAAGGTAATTCATAACAGCTACGAGTTTGCCAAGTTGGCTCTTGTGGTTGGCGATCCCGGGGCATTGTTGAAGATGTCAAACGAGGAGGTTTTGAAAATGGCATCACCGTTTGGACTAGGAGGTTTGGATGAAATCGCATTAGCTGCTCTAATCAAAGCTGCGGATTCGTCTGGTTACAATGGCGAATATGATATAGCCCACCGTCTCGAGGAGGGCTCTCGGCAACTCTACGTCGAGCCGCTTGTAAACTATGTAAGTTTTGCCCAAACTCACTTCAATAACTGACGTTCTACGGTACAGGTGGCGCAACGTCTCGCGTTAATACGAAGTAGCTTCAAGAAATGCATCACCCTTGTTGCGCCTGGCAGGCTCGACATGCAGACGAACACTTACCACCACAACAACGACCTCCTCCGCGCCAACTCCTTCATCTATCCCTTGTCGGTCGGCGACGGGTTCGATACATCCAAGCCTTTCCAGAACACGGTGATTGCGAAGTCCGTCGAATGCGCATTTTTTACTGCCAGTTCTCAGTACAACAATCTTGGTCTGGAATTTGCCGGACGTCTCACATCGTCAAGTGATGCGCAGGTAGGACAACGCGAGGTCTCGTTGTTCATGGTCGCTTTGGCCTCGGTCGGAGTTAGCAAACATAATGTGCTCGTGTCTATCTGTGCTAACTTGTTTTTATAGGTCGCTTCAGTAATTCAAGATATGATACTTGGTCGTCCAAGTGATTTTGCAGGCCCGCAGCTCGACTCGTTATTCAAAAAGCTTGTCGTCATTTTGCTTACGCTCCGGCGTTCGAAGCCCGTGACGTATCACAAATTGATGCACGGGATCTATAACATGGTCGTGTGAGTCTATTGCTGCTTAATACAGGTCAATTGTCATTCATTCTTTATCCTTCTTTATCCAGTGGCGAGAAGCAAGTCAATCTAGCTTCGTCAGATTTGACAGCCCAGGAGATACTCGGCGAGGTCAATTGGGACCTGATAGATGACTAATGCTACACTAGGATTAGTCATACCGTGGATATTTTGATTTCGAATTGTATGCTACATGTCTATCAAATCCATTTAATGTTCTGCAGCTATGTGTGATATGTGTACAAATTGTGGATCCTTTGGGCAACAAATGGCTGTCACATTTCTGGTGGATCCGGAACATTGGTTGAAAATACAAGTGATATAGTGATAGATGATAGACAATTATGCTCGTCAAAAGTGCAACATTGATGGCAAACTTATGACAATTTACATATCAATTAGATAGAAACATGTATGATATGTGTATATATTATCGGATATTATTCAGATTCTACAGGGGGACCAGGAAGTGTCGACAAATTGTTGCAAATGTAACATATCAGACAAACATAAGTATTATGTTAGTATTTGTTGAAAATATCAACAATTGTGTCCTATTTGCCAGCACCAGTATTCCCTGATGAAGGTTGTGTCCGTGAACAGTCTACCCAGATCGGAGTTGTGATCTGACTCGGAAGTGACTAGTGACGCGTGACGTTCCGAGATAATTCGTTACTAAGTAATTGTGTACTAAGAGCTACTTACCCCATTTCGCTCTTTCGTTGCAGATAGCTGAGATCTTCTCCGCATTTGCGGCCTTCGAAGCCAAAAATAATTATGTCCAGTATAGTCCCTCAAATGATTTTGATAGGCCCACGCTCCGTCATGAGCCTATGTAATAAGCAACAGGGCCTAATCATCGATCGGCCGCCCCTCATCCGGCGAGAACGGAGGCCGTCCGGCGTCTGGAATAAGTACTGGATGTGAACCCGCATTCGTAGTAACCAGTAAGTCCCCGATGAAGAGTTCTTCCTCCGCCTCTGGTCCTGATGAAGATGGTTACTGGCCAGTGACCGAGATTCTCGAGGAGTCCAGTTTGAAGTACAAGGTTTTGTGGGGAGGAATAGATCCCGACACCGGAGAGCCTTGGCCGTCCACTTGGGTGCCTAAATCTGACTGCACAGACCGTCTAGTGTCCAAGTGGCGCGCGAAGTTGAAACTACGAAACGAGGGCGCCTCTGGACCCGCTGGTAGCGCTGGTGGTGGGTTTTTACCTTCAGATGCGTGCCAAGTTGGTGGGTACTAACAGGTCCTTGGATTCAAAGGTTCAAGCGAGACTATTGGCAGTAGGGTCGGGGCAAAGCGAAAGCGCCAGCCCAATGATTCGGCAGACTCGAACAGCCGCGACGACCTAGTCAAAACGCAATCCACTGAAAACCTCAATTCCAAGCAAGAGTCCTCGCTTAGCTCGAGTAAAGTTGGTCCCCCCCGCCGAGGAATGCCGAAGAAGTGCTCAGGTATGGTATCTGGCAGCCCCTTGCGGGAGGTGGACGTTCCTGGTACTGACAAGTTCTCGGACCAAAAGGCCCCGGCGAACCTCAGGCCACCAGCAGGGTTACGGCAAACCGGAAGCGCCAACGCGAAGATTCGACGGACGGCTGTGAGGGCCCGGTCGAAACGCAGTCTGCTAAAGACTTCGACGGGGCCAAGCAAGACTTCTCGCCGGGATTTCACTCGATGAAGGTTGGCCCTCCCAGAGGAGTTGCGAAAAAGCGCTCAGGAATAGTGTCTGGCGGTTACCTGCCGGGAGAAGACGTGCCTCCTCGTAGTACCAGCGGTGGGCTTCTACTTCTCGGCGGGCGTACCAGGCTGGAGGGTGCTGACCACTTGTTTCAGCACTCCGCGTTGCGCGCCATGAGCAACGATGTTCCACTTCTGCCAGCCACGTCGAGCCGCATCCCCTTAAACCTACAAGTCCAGCATCCCGCGACATGCACCGGGAGGGACAGGGATTGCAACCAAGCCCCCTTTCTTCCGCAGCAGCCGACTCAAAGAGTACCAACCCGGTCGCAGAAGCTGATCGGTTTCAACCACAGCACTTGAGGGCTCCGAATTCTAGTGGCGTTGTGAGTGTATTTTGCCCAGCCCACAGGAAATTTTTGATCCTTCTTGCACAGTCCGATCTCCTTCAACTCCTTTCTAAAGTCGAAGAAATCAAACGACTCCAGTGTGCAATCAGCATGAATTCCAATGCTGCAATGAGGCTCAGTATAGAGGTAATTGAAGCCTTAAATATTGATGTTATTCAGAAGGACTCGCAGAAACATGGTTGTTAAAAGTACTGAGCGCGCCGAAGGCTCGGAAGGGATGGAGGGCAGATCGCGCGATCTGGTGCAACGCATGTATATATACACTCTAAGGGAGCTACTTTTTGCCGAGCAATAGATACTATAGACGAAGTGCTAGTGCTTTTGACCATATACCACAACACCCTCGATAGCACACAAATCTCAAGATCTCACGGTCCAGGATCGCCCAGAGGGCTTTGTCTATGCATTATGAGCATTTCAACTGTAGACTAAACAATATCCTTAGTACATACACTGTTTCTGATTGGCACGGCATCCAAAAAACGCGGTGACGTGCAGAAATTTGAAAACCACGGCGGGATTAAATGTGCACCTGTTCTGCCATAGACCGCTGCCCATCCGGTCACGACGAATGATGGGTCTCACTAACTCAGCTTGGTAATCATCGATCATTTCTGGGGTCGTTAAAACCATCTAGGAGCGATAGAGGACATCGAAGAAGCACTTATTTACGGCAGAGAGGCACTGGAGCTTTGCCCAGAAGGGTACCCAAATCGATCAACGCCGTCGAACAACGTCGCGAACTATCTCTTCACTCATTACCAGCAGCTTGGAGACATGACGGACCTCAATGAGGCCATCATCTCAGGAGACAACTTGGCCCTCGACCATCCCACCCAGGGGGTGGCGCACAAGATGGCCACCCAAAATTTTCGTCATTAGCGAGAATTCCGACGATAACGCAATGGTGCGCCAGCACCAGGGTGGCCCAGCCATCCTGCCTTCCCCGGGCCATCGACCGTCCTTGTTCTCCCCTCCGTCCTCCCGCCCCAGCGTGCAGAAGCGACCATACAGCACGCACAATCATGCGCGTCGTGTAGTCGCTCCTGCACGCTCCTCGTCCTCATCCCCATCGTTGCTCTCGCTCTCAGCTTGTAGCAGCGATCCGGGGCTCCAGTACGCCCCCTCGTCCACCCCATCCCCGTCCCTACCACGACGGTGTACCACGACGCGACGACGAGAATGTGGCACGGTGCGTCGGTGCCTGTCCCTCACCCCCTCACCCTCACCCTGGTCCCTCACCCTCCGACACGACCTTGCACGACGACAATCCCCTCACGATCAATAATCATGATGCCCAATGTGCCGCTGCTCGAGCAATACCTCTGCGAACTCGGCAAACGACCTTAAGTCCAAATTCGAAACGACTTACGAACCGTGTTCCTTTTTCGTCCAAATCCAAATCTAAAGTGTTTTCCTTTCTTGTCCAAATTCGTTTTACTTGTCTAAATCATCATGTTTTATGCAGTTTATCCATTTTATTCATTTTGTCCAGCCGGGTCCGCTATAGACGTGGCGCACAAGCGCCGCTACTATTTGAATATGCACCTTCGAAAACACTCTGGAAACATGATGCGGCTTCTCTCTCCTCCGGTGTTGACCTCCCTATCAAATTCTTCTCTTTTGGCCAAGGATCAGCTCCCTTGGAAGATGGGTCTTACTATGGGCTGTCACTGGGACCGTCTGGAGGATGTGATTGTTGCCTAGTACTTTCCCTCCATCCGAACTTGAAGTGCCGTTTGTTACTTATTACAGTGGGGCTGGGTGTCAGGGGTCACCGGTCATGCATCGAGCTCGGATAGTACATCGTTCCCCAGATTCATTGCGATGATATGATCGTTGGTCACCAACAGGCAGCTACTTCGACCTCCGGATCACATTTTATGCCCAAATATGATACTGTTGTGGCATGCTTCCTTTTTGGCAGCTTAGTGCTCAGCGCTCAGCGCTCACTGTCAACCCCCCCCCCCCACACACACACACAATGGGTCCCGCTGCGTGGGATTATCTCATTATCTCAGGTCGTTTGCACACTTCCAATGGATAGCGAAGTGCTTATATAAATATATAGCCTCACCTTCTGCAAAACATCCGTGCGTTCTCACAAGCTTACTGCGTCCGAAAGGAGTTTAAATTATAGATAACTTAACTTATCAGGACTACCTTTCCCCTTGGGGTTTAGCTCGCAGATTCGGATCTCGCGATCCCCGCCTCCCTCGGAGCCTCTTCTCCTTGGCCAGGACAGTCTACGGCAGACAATGATTTCGGTGGTTTTGCGAGCGCTGGTTGGCTCGCCTGAGTTCAAAACACTTGTGGGTCAAACTTGGCAAACTTCCCTTTTTACTGGGTTACGAACTGCATCAATCCAGCATCGAACGCTCGCTAAGCCGGGGCAGTTTTACGGATCCGGGCCTGCCAGCAGGCTCTGACAACAGGTCAATCGAGCAGCAATTAGTCTGCCTTACAGCATTTTGACCTCCATTTTTTTCTTGTAGTCTGTGCTCCACTTCGACCTGAATGGTTGCTCGCGCCGAAGGACTTCTTGCGCATTTTCCTACTTTAAAAAATGGCCTCTCGCCGCAGAACGATCATGGACTGCGTCCTACTTCCCAACCTCGAACCAGCTACCCGGTCCACTTATGTCGCTCTTCCCTTCTCAGATCCAGCTTTTCGTCAATCTGCAGCTGTTTCCAATCTAGCTTCCATGCGCTCAACCCACTCAGAATCATCGCTTTCTGCCTATTTACCTCCACATGACGCAGAATCCGACTCAGAGGACAGCTATTTTGAGTACTCAGACCGCACATCTGATGACAACGATGGGAATTCTCAGTTACCCTTGAGGCAGGTGTTTGCGAAGAGGAAAATTCGATTGAGGGCTCCCAAAGGAAATGCTGGTTACCCAGCTGGAATGCAGATGCCTGCTTCGGCTGCTGGTTCTGGCGTCGTTGAATCCCTTTGCCAGGAAGAATCGCATGTTGACCCCTCCAAGGGTTGCCCATCGACCCCCATCACCCAATGCGCCATCTTGTACAAGCTGCACATGTATTTTGGCCCCCTCGGCTTTGTCTGTGAAAAATGCGGCCAGCTGTTCCCCCCTGGATATCTCCGGCACCATATACAATCTAAAAAACATGCATCAGACCTCAAAATCCCCCTCAACGGAGTGCGGAGGCAACAAATCTACGGAGAAATTATTTTGCATCTATTTACTGCTCATGGCGTTCCAGAGCATATGACCGTATTCGATCTTCCTGAAACAGTTTCTGACGCCATTCCCGGTCTAATTCCCATCCTTTCCTACAAATGTCCCATCTGCCCAGTTCCTCGGTGGTTTAACTGGAAGTCAATGGGCGACCACTATCGGAAGGTTCACAAGGATATGAAGCGCCCAGATAAGCAGGCAAGTCAGCCCCGGTACATTTTGAGGCCATATAGGCTAGGGATTCTCGACACAACTGGAGGCCGCTCAGCGCTGAGCGACAGTGTGATTCTTCTTCCCGAAGACTGGAATCCTAGCAATCCTAGTTTGCAGTCCTTCCAGCCCACGATCCCTCGCAATCGCCCGTTTCCATCGCTCAGCGCTCCGCACTTGGTAGCAATTGGGTGGCCAGAGTACCTCCGCAGCCTCAAAGACACCAACATTTCGTGGCTAATGGAGCTGGTAGCGATGCCAATGGAGAGGGATCTTGCATCTTTACCCGCCAAACGTGCTGCTCTAGAAAGGGGATTGGGTAGACTTGGAAAGTTCTTGCTCCGCTATCTCAAGGATGTCAACGTCTTCCTTGACGGCCGCCACCCCTCTATTCGAAAGGCGCTCACTGCTGGGTAAGTGCTGCATTTTCTACAATGAGTCTTATGTCGTTCATTCCCTTTATCAAGCACCAAGGCTCACTTCCGCAAATTAGGGGGGGAGACGTATATTGGGTACAAAAGACCCATGCTGAAGATGTTGTGCCTACTGCTCCGGTTTCGTTACTTTTCTCGGCTCAAGAAACAGCAGTATACCAAGCATCTTGGTAGCTTTTCTGTTGTATCAAGCAAGCAACAGGTCCTGGCGACTGACGCCTTGTACAACCACCTGGTTGGAACGGATGCACATGATGGGACTCGGAGTACCCTGTACCCGCTTGCTCATAACCTACTGGTTTCTCTTGTCTGCCATGAGATTCACGGAACTGATCAGATGGGATGCCCAACGGATCAGTTTCTCTTCCTGCTCTCACTCAGGCTCTCTCCAGAAGGCAACCTGCGATTTCAACCTGCGAATGGGCTTACACACGATTGCGCTATCCTGCAATACTGGTTCTTCACCATCATCACTCACACCGCTCGCTTGGAGGCCAGTTCACAGCAAGCGTTTGTTTTTTTTGAGTCTGCTAGTGATCAACTTGAAGGTGATGGAACAATAACTAGTGAGGAAGGCAGCCACAATAGGGTGAATGGCGCCAGCAGCGATGGAAACGGCAGTGACCGTAGCGAATATAGCAGCGAGGAATATGATGAAGATGATGAAGATACTGAAGAAGAATTACAGGAAGAGGGTGGGACAGCGGTAGAAGGGGCTGAGCGCAGTACTGCAATTGGAATTCTAAGGTAACCATTTACCCCGTTCACACTTCAAAAATTGGTCTAACACTGGCCTCAGAGTCATTCACCGAGAGAGAGAGAAATGGCTGCGAGTCCTTCCATGTCATGATTACTTCACGCCTTACGACAGGTTAAAGTCTGTTTGGTTTGCTGCCGGGCCAACCGCTTTCCAGGAAAGTGCCGCCATCGGCCATGGATTCCAGCCCGACGGGACGACCGTCATCATTGATATGGTTGGGCAGAGCCATCGCATCAACCTGATGGATTTGGGACAAGAAGCCCGCCGCATTGTCATTGAAATCGAATATTTGCTTAGCCAATCCCTCACAGAAGAAACTAGTCATGTTTTTGCCTCTTTTCCAGATGCTTCCCAACTCTCGGACGACCTCAGTGACCCGAAATCTATCTTCCGCCAGAATTCCAGTCTCCTGCAGCCGCATATCACCCAAGTGGCAGAAGCAGTGATTCAGTCTTTTGGAAATGAAAAGCAGATGCTCGCATGGCTGTCGCGTAATGATGAGATACTTACCCGCCTCCTCGTCGCCGTCGCTCTCACTTGCGGAGTTCCCCCGCGCGGATTTCAGTTCGCTTCACTCCAGTATGATCTATGTCCTCAAACAGGTTCCAGCCGCGGTCTATTCTTGATCGATGGGAACTTGGCAATTGCGAAACCTGCTGCGAAGCAGACCGGCCGGTATAGGCAAGACTGCCTGTGGTTTCTGCCTTCTGTTCTTTCAACCTCCATGGTATTTTATCTTGGAATTCTGCGGCCTGTTGTTATTCAAGTCCTTACGCTCCTTCGGAAGGAAGTGATCCACCAGGATACCTATATATTCTGTC
This sequence comes from Leccinum rimulosum, assembly GCA_038091395.1. Classification (NCBI taxonomy): domain Eukaryota; kingdom Fungi; phylum Basidiomycota; class Agaricomycetes; order Boletales; family Boletaceae; genus Leccinum; species Leccinum rimulosum. The sequence continues at coordinate 20,180 of JBBPOJ010000152.1, forward strand.
GCACAACTCCGCGAATTGGCAGTTCTTACTCTTGGACTGGGGAGGAAATCAGTCATATGTTGCAGCACCACACAAAGCATTTCAAGATCGCGCTTTCTGTTGGCTTGATCCGGCAGCTTTATACTGCCCTTTTCCGGCAGTACTTTCCAGACCTTTGCGCTGCTGGACCGCAGGAGGATGCCCTGGTGGATCGGCAAGGGCAACACCGCAATTACACGGGCCAACGACATTATGGGTTAATAACAAACATCCCTCGCTCACTAGGAATCGACCTGACGGAAGCCCGGAAAATGGGTGCAATGAGCCAACTTCTGCACGTGATCTTTGGCTTGCGCATTGCTGATGAACGCTTGCGCCTGGACTTGGAGCGAATTCACTTCCTGCCGTGCTCAAAGCACGAAGCACATGCATTAGACACCGCAAGGGTGCTAGTAGTCTCCCAGTACGGCATTTCTTCTGGTGGCGTTGGACCCCGAGCAGCCATTAAAGCGCGAACCTTGCTGAAAGATTGCCCTTACTTTCATGTGGTGGGCCCTACCTTTAATTCATTATATATTCACTATCTAACTGGCTGCACAGCCTGAACAAGCAAGAGAGAGTTTTGGGGATGACGCTCTTATTCAAGTTCTGCATGCTTTGCTATTTGGAGAGGCAGGTCCCGGACAGTTCGATCAAACCCCACCTGGGGGATATTCCGCTGCTGACGCTGCTCGAGCTATTCTGCTGGTGCGTTGGCTCGTTCCATACCACACCTTTCTGCTGGGGCGGTTTTGCTGATCATATGTTCCTTCAGATCATTCAGGCGATCGAAGAGTGGTCAAGCGGGGATTATCAGCCTGTTTTCCAGCAATATGATTTGTCAGCAGACCGACACTTCCGTACCTTACAAAACCAAGCAGAGAAGATGCTGGAAGACACCAAAAATAAGTGGCCCAACGAATGGCGAGAGTTTTGTCAGTCTGTTCGCGAATTCAGACCTGGGCAATCCAAAAGGGCTTGGAGCATGAGGGGTCTTCCGGCACAAGTGTGACGGCAAAGATCACACGAGCGACTGATTGATCATCTCAGTATCGGCACTCTGCGATGCTTGCCATAGTATGTACATAGGCAAAACGAATGACATTCCTGAGGCCTGAGGTCCCGGCATATATCCACGGCGAGTCGGAAAAACTCCGAGGAGCAAAACAGGTCCATCTTGATGTTTGAGGAGGCTGTCTATCTGATTCCCGACCCGGGCCATCCGGACAAGCCAAGTTGGTTGAACAACCTCGGGATCTCATCACTGAGTCGCTTTCAGTGTCTCGGGGACCTTGCGGATCTTAACAGGTCCATCTTGATGTTTCAGGGGACTACCGCTACCCCGACCGCTGTTCCAGGCAGGAGAGGAACTGAGGGAATGGCCCCCCGTGCACAAGGGGCTCTATGGAGAGAGAAGGGACAACGACCGACAACGCTACTAAACCTAACCCGGCAACATCTGTATAGACCCCTGCCATCCCTCTGACCCAGCTCCACTCCTCTCTAACGCCCTCCGGCTACCCGGCACACCGCTGACCTTCCAGGGCCGTGTAAACTGTACGTACTTACTTCAAAGTCGTGGATGAAGATAGCTGTGTAATACTCGTGGGTAAAACCCTCCCAGTCACACCGAAGTCGGACTATGGTCAGCTCATTTGTACCCCAGGTTGTCTTCCACGTGGCTGGATGGTCTCAGGATATACCCAACAGCATACCGTCGATATAATTGACACAGCTCCTTTCAGGCCACCGTAGAACTTGCAGCAATCTACGCCGTGCTCATCCTTGCTGACAAAGGCATCGAAATCACGGTACGTACACCTGTGTGCAATTCGCACAAAATGTTACTGAATTGTTTCGTAGTCCGACTCAATCATCGCAACTGAGCAGGCGTCCTGTCGTGCACAGCTCACGCGCCAAGAAGCTGATCGAGGAGCAGAAAGAAAAGGAAGATATCAAAAAGAAATAGATCCAGTCGATCTGGACGGAAGAGATCAAGAAGCTTGTTCAGGACTTGATGAAGCGCGGCGGGCTCAAGGTGTCAATCGCGGTGCGTCCTGGTCCTTTGTCGTTCCCTCTATCATTAATACCTTGCCTAGGACATGGAGGACTCGAGCAAGGTCAAATTGAAAGCGAGCGGCTGGAAAGGGAGAAAAAATACGAACATGCTTTGCGGATTGACTACATCGAGCGGGCGTACCACAAAGAAGAGTGCCCGCTGCTCGCGGAAGGCTATACCGGCCGCAAAACCTTTGACACGCTGCAAAAAGCACGAGTTGCGAACAGACAGTTGTAAATTCCGTTGACCCTAACCCTTTGGGTTTCGTGGCTGTGTCTAATCGCTCCACTAGTACTAGTGCGATCCGATTCCAGTGCGATCATTCTCACTGGCATTCTGGTCGGTGAAGTATTCCCTTATCATAGCTTCATGGTACGTCGCAATTCCTCTTTTGATAACATAACTCGCATCAACGATAAGGATTGACGTCTTTTTGCTCGTCATTGGTACGTTCTTTTGACCTCGTACATCGGGCCATTATCAGTTGGACAACACCATGTAGCCCACGATTGTCTTTGTTGGCATCATCCTCGATGTAATCTATGCCACCCGATCCATATCCACGTACGTCCAATCCACGAAAGCCTCGTTCCCTTTTTTTCTTCTTTTCTTTCGGGTTCTGCGTCTGCCTACTTCCATCCAAGTGTGTGCACATGCCTGGACGTTTTTCGTTCCCCGTCTCTCCCATTTTTCCTCCTCGACAGGCTCGAAAACAAGGGCATTGCCGTCTCCCGCGCCAGCATTTCGGTCAAGACAGAGAGCAGATTGGACAGAGAGCACTATGTAGACGCGATGCAGAGGTGAGACGAGGTCGTCTTACCTCGACGATGTTCAGTTGACACTGTCCGTTTGACACCTCACCACTTCCCTGCCCATGTGACTCGATCATGATCACAGCGATGTCGAAAACGATCGAAATAACGCTCGTTCCGTCACTACAGAGGGACCCGAATTGCGCAAGCAGGCGTTCCTCGTAGAGTTGTCATCAGCGCACGCCAACGCGATCGGTGGCGGAAAAAGCGACGGTGACGACAGCCACCTGAGCGTACATGGCATGCGCGCGATGCTTGGAGCGACGATGCGCAGATCGCATAGTGGGTGCAGTCGGAGGTGGATAAGAAATTCGCTATGGTATGGTATCTCTGCCGCGCACATGTATCGCGAACTAACGATTGATATTCAACATGTAAGGATGTTGTCGAAACTTTATAAAGACACGTTACATAACGAGAACATCACACTCACGAACCGACAGGCCCTCCACGACCTGCGATATGGAAGAGGACATGATGGTAGTAGTATGTTGAAAAGTAAAATATGATGGGCCACGAGAAGCGAATATCAATGCATTTTTGGCTCTCCTCGGTCCCTGGTTAATGGAGGCACCTACTACAAAAGCACTTGAATGGCTCGTCAGACGTTTCACTGAGGTATGTCTCCCTTCGTCTGTACAAATTGTTGATATGCAACGTCCATCAGAATCAACAAATTCGATGTACCTGCCGCCATCCTTGCCTTGTTTTTGCCATACCACGAATCACCGCATTTCGTCAAGGTGTTCTCGATATCGCACATTCCATATGTACTCGTCTCGTGAAGTACGCGTCTTTCTCAGGCAAAACTTTCTCTTTTCATTCCTGCTCCCTTCAAATCAGCAGCAAAATCTCTTTCTCGCAGTGCTTTGATAAAAGCCATGTTGTCAGATGCAGACGTCGCTCGTTTCGTCGCTAATCTTTTACCCACCGCAGTTAAATGTACGTCATCGTTACTTCTTGGCGTTGTTCCCCTCGCTCAGCCCTACCGCAGGCTCGTATTCACATCGCACACTAATTGCGTTTCATGCTGCCACAATATGCACGAGTACATCTCTGCTGCGCCGTCTCTTGACGATGGCATCCTGGCATTCATTCTGCCTTTGTTGCTAACTCCCCTCCAACCCTCCCAGAAGGATGTCAACGTCGTGGTGAGTTATCTGGCAGCCGATTCTATGCGTTGTGCGTTACCCGTTCATTGACTAGCTCGGAAGCCTTGTCCTCTTGTGCACTCTCTCGCAACGTGTGAACATGAAACCTGTTGCTATATCTGCCATCATCAGCGCAATGGCATCCCAAAGTACGCGGGGCTCGGGCCTCTGGAAAGGGCTCTATATCCACTAGAAATCGAAATCTGTACGGTTCGATCGTACTGACTGCAAACAGTACAAACTAGACTCCGGCTGTGTCCATTTAGATCGTTCATAATAATTTCTCAAGCACGAGAAAACAATTTCGGAAGACACGGTCGAGGGCCATTGTTTAAAGCTGGATATACCCTTGATGGAAAACTGGGACAAATTCAACAAAGATCTGCAACCTCATGGCCGTATTCGAACTCGGAATATGCGATCGAGGCAGAAAAAGGATAATAAGAAACGTAGATGTTGCTCACCATAAACGTATCAGTGTTGTCCAAATACCGCACTCAGGAAAGAATATGCGAAAACAGTTGTTCGGATGTCATACTACGATGAGCATACGCATACATTTTTCAGTCGATTTTTGCCTTGTATACCCCTGATGGAAGATAGTACTAAACCATGCCTTTCTCCAAACCAATTTGCGGAGTCCCCATGGCCTCAATTAACTCTGTGCAAACCCTCAGCATAGCCTCGGAATCAATGCTAATTTCGTGCTGGAGGTACCTGATCTGCTCTACCTTGGCGAGGATGCCTGCAAGGTTAGGCTGTTCCAGAGTGAATCAAATCTTTCGTTCGCGACGGATAAAAAACCACTCACAACAGTAGTCGACTGAAGGTAGTCGCCACAGTCGTGTTCTACTCGATCCAGCGGTAGGGTGCTGGGCGTTGTTGGTGTTGGCCTGGGAAGAGCGGATTCCAGGGAATCACTAGGGACTAATGCTAAGTGTTCCTTCTGGTCGTATTGAAGCCAGTTAATTTTAATTGACGGAAAGCCCGAGGCTAACACGTCGCACCCGCTCGAATCTCCTGACTGGCGCGTCCGCTTGGCCCCGATTTTGCTGGTGGGTTCATTAGACCCTTTTAGCCCGAGAAGCTATTAGTATCCTTGAGGCGCACCATTACAAAACGGAAACCCCTACCGGTGGCGATACTATCAAGTCCAGTGATACTCTTTTCCTTTGGAGTCCACTCTTCGGGAAGCAGGATCACAGTGTTGCTGAGGTCAGAACGGCCTCCAGCTCCTTCCCGAGACCCCACTCTATAGGGTCTGATGATGTATCTGGGGTTCATCGTCTGCTTATCTGGCCTCCGTGCCCGCTTGTGTTCTTCGAGGTAGTGAACACCCAGAGACTTCCACTGCAACCATCGGGGTCTTGTACATGCAGGACATTTGTAGCACAGAATTGGAGTCAAGCCTGGAATGATGTCGGGAATGGTTTCCGGGAGGTTAAAGACAGTATCCTCCCGTACCCCGTGAGAAGCGAGAAGATGGGAGACGATTACTTGGTAGGCTTGGTTCCTTTGATTTCTAGAAGAAGGTACACTAATGTCATTGGCGTGATTCTTGGATCGTATGTGCCCATAAAGAAATTTGGGAGGGTACAGGTGGCCACATTTTTCGCACACGAAGCCATGGGGTCCATAATGCATCCGGAGCTTGCGCAAGATAGGACAGTGGGTTATGGGAAACGAAGAACACCCATTGGAAGGGTCGACATGTAGGTTATCCTCGCAATAAGCTGCGTGACTAGAGCCCAGACTTGATTCCTCGCTGAAGCGGGGTGAACGGGGAGGAGAAAGTAGTGCTTCCGAGTGCGGTGGAAAGGAAGAGGGGGGCTGGGGCTGCGATGCTGTTTTGAGAGGAAGCATAATAGTCCTGGGACTCCTGGATATCGAACGTTGGCACCAATCAGATTTCTAGAGGTGTTCCGAAACGTTCAGGTGGCACCTGCCCAACAGCTGAGTAAGCAGCGGTCCATCGAAGCAAAAAAGCCCGTGCGCCGCGGCAGAGCGGGATCATGGATGAGCTCAGTACAGTCATCGTCCCCGCAGGGTATGTAAGGGCAGTCACGGTCGAGTACTACAAGCTTGTAACGACAGGACATTTCTATTGAGACTCTACTCTATTCTCTCAGAAGTGACCTACCGTGAACCTGGCAGGAAGTCAACGGGTTTTGTTGAAAGTCCATTACAGCGGTTTTCAAATGTTCATGGAATCTTAATTGCTCGAGTTAGTCTAGAACTAGATGCACGGCCGCACTTCGTCGGCAAAATTTTACCTTGTTTACAACATTGTGTTTTGTTCACTTTCTTGAAGTTTCGCGTCCGTACTAGTCAATGTAGTTTACTTACTGAAATACAACCACTACTGTGTAGACTATTCCCAGTAGATCCTGCAGCTCAAGCTTCATTGAATGAACGGGTCGTCAACGGAGCTCGCATTGGGCAGCAACACTTTGGTTTAATTGGCTCGATCAAGGATAAAAGACACTGCGACTACCATAAATAAAGTGTCAAGTTGTCAACGTCGTTGAAACGTTACTACTGCCACGCCGGAGATGAAAATATACATGTACAAATCCTTCGAGTCAGCATACTCACCAGGCCCCAGGTTGTTCCGCAGGCTGTATCTTGATCAACAGACCTCAAAACGCCTCGTGCGTGTACGCATACGCTGATGAGCCTTCCACTGCCCCGCAGATTGTCCATGTACAGATTGATCACCAAGCACGTACATTTGCGCACGAACTGCACGTGTTGATTTATGGCGTTAGAAGTGCACAAATATTTCCACTGCGCTCACCGCGCATCGCCGTCGTATGTCAAAGACCGGTGTCGAACATCTTGCGGAATGCGGTTGATTCAGACTGCAGCTTTTGACCCTCTGTGCATAATTCCCAACCTTGTCCGAGCACATTTTTTGAGCCCGTATCTGATCTCATTGTGATATATGAACTGGAAACGACGGCGCCAGCCAGCACGGTTCAAGAGAAGTGACGGAATGTGTGGTTAGGTTTTGTGGCGTGACACGACAAGTTGAACGCAGTGCTCACAGAGAGCGTAGTAGGTAACGACACGACTCGAAGGTATGGAGGGGGTGTGCGTGTGCTCGTCGCAGCGAGGGCAACGGTGAGGATGAGGGCCTCCGGGCGGGAGGGGGTATCTAACCATCTTGGCTCTGGCCCGTTCGTGCTCGCGCTCGAAGACGCCGTGCGAACGTTACCGTGACAGAGACCGTGATGCGGGATCTCGAACGGGATTTCGAAGATCCTGAATCACCTCCATCCCCACATTGTTGGGAGGGGATCGCAGTGATGGGCGACGGAGTACACGCAGATCTCGCTGAGGGCGCCATCGAACTCTATACTGATCGTTTAAACCCTGAAATGCGACCTAGGCGACACGTGTATGTATCATCGATTCGTACCCAACGTGATCTCCATCTGACCTTTTGGACACCAAGCTTTTATGACGGATTCTTTGGATATTTGGAAGGTTTTGAATGTGAGACTGTTCTGCTATATGATGAGACTGTGAAACCAAAGCTGATCTCGGTCGAAGATGTTCACAATCCACCTAGGAGCATTTTCAAGGTGAGATTGCATTTTTTACGAGATTGCATCCTATCCAGAAACAGCTTTGCGTGCAATAGCTCTACCTACGTAAAAGCATTCTTTGTCGACGGTAAGTGTGTATTTACAGAGTATTGGAACGCCCGATAGTGTTTTCAGCACTCTTCTCCAGATACTAAGCCAGCAACTACGGCAAGATTCGATGGGTTAAATCCGGATATGTCCCCCAGTTTGAAGCATTCACGAAGCTCGTCCGTCCTTATGAGGTCAAAAATATCAAAGATGACCATGGCAGCACCCGAATGGCTCCATCCACATCACGGTGCGTATTCCCCATTTTTAGCCCTGTGGCAACGCATCCTGACTGACCGAATAGTTAGGAGAGCATGCGTTCAAGCCAGAGGTGTACGCCGATCGCGAAGACTATTTCAATGACATCGCCGCTGCCTACCGGAAAGAACTCGAGGTCCTTTACGCATCTGGCTGCCGTAACATCCAGATCGACGACCCGCTTCTTGCCTACTTTTGTGACGTCAACATGCTTGAAGGTATGAAAGCCGAAGAAGGCACCGATTCCGACGTGTTGCTCGATGCATACATTCTGCTGTACAAAAATTGCCTCGCGACCCGTTGTTCAACGACGTGAGCGCCACTGGACTGTTACTACATTGATTGTGACACTGAACGCGCTGGTATGTTTCTTCTTTCTTCATCGGAGTTGCCGCATCATGCGCTGGCTAATCGGGACTCACAGGCACGTTCGAACCTCTGAAACACTTTCCCAAGCACAAATCGGTCGTTTTGGGCCTCATCACCGGCAAACTCCCTGAGCTCGAAGACAAAGAAATTCTCCGGGAACGTGTGTTCGAGGCTGCGCGGATCATGGCGAGTGCCATGGGTGCCAAGACCCTGAATGAACCGTTTCAACGCATCTCGGTCTGTCCTCAGTGTGGTTTCGCATCACACGAGGAAGGCAACTTGCTTACGATGGAAGACATGAAGCGCAAGTTGCAGCTTGTCAAGGAACTTGCTGATAGTATTTGTGGGGACGCGTGATACTCTGGAGTAGACCATCGACCCCTTAGTTGATGCGAAAAGACATCGAATGAAGCAAGGGAGTTCTTGTCGTATACTATCCTTGCGATAGTTAATTTATTCTTGTGCGCGTATAAACTCTTTCATAGGCACTTCCACTCGTACATACGACTTGTATTTCACACCTTGTATCGCGGCCAACTTGAACTGGTATTGCAAGACTTGACGACCACGGAACTTCATGTCTCCGAGTCCGGACTCATGTCACCCACTGGCAATGCCAGTGGAGGTCCCAAACTGCGCTTCACTCGGCATGAATGTGCACACCCGCAAATGCCCCTTTCCATCTTTTCAACTCCATTTGATAAGTCATTGCGCACCCCCAATTTGATTTGATGCTGTATCCATGCTTGCTTAGCCCTCGATGTGAATCTTTGCCAATCGGACTCTGATCAGATCATGGGATCGTGGGATCGAGATCCGATCGCGGCGGGACTGATTGAACTACTGCTACGGATCAAGAACACAATGTAGGAATCATATAATGGCTTGTCTGATTCGGAGTGACGCCACCATTGCCTCTTTTACCCATCGTGGCAGCATTTCGCCGACCAATGTGAGTGGGTTCCTGGGAGAAAAAATATAAGGTTCTGATTGTGAATTTTATAATGAGTGTACTCAGATCGAGTCGACGGTATCATGTAGTCACTAGCAAATGCCACCAACGTGGTATGCCAGCAGCGCAGGACTCTCTGGAACCGCGTAGATAAACGCTGCACACTTTCACTTCGAGAAGAAAGGATAACAAAGGGAGAAGAAGGTGGACACAACCCAGGAGAAAATGCAACAAGGTATACGTCTACACAATGGCCTCGGGAGCCTCAGCCTGAGCCGATACATGATAGCAGATTGCGTGTCAGGAATGGCACGCAGCCGTGTCAGTTGAAAGGGGAGGATTATTGTTCATGGAAATTATCTATTCTCAGGTATTCATTGATTATCGATGATCTGTGAGTCTGTGAGACAGTACTAGTGTCACTATAGGCACTCGTATTGCAATTCAAAATGGAGACGCACGAAAGAGGACGCTCCTCGATAAATGCACAGGCCACCAATGCAAGAACACTAGTGGCTATTTGTGAAGTGAAAACAACACGCAACGCGGTCGCGTACTGCAGCATTCTGAAGTGGAGGAGAAAGCTCGGGAAGCAAATTGATTGAGTGTCTGGTGATCACATGCGAAAAAAATCCCGTCAGTCTATAGACCAGGGGGAATGCTTCAGTGGACCTCCTACCGTATTTCATTTATGATCTGTATAAAGGGAAGACTGTCAGTATGCAAACGAAGATTATCATATGAAGTTTATCGCCGACCTCAGAGGATCCAGGTCCCGTAATCCGTTTCCTTAGCTGATCCACCAGAACGCCCTGCAACAATATGTCCGACAAACTAACTCCGAGAACTTGGCCCGTGGTGCGGAATAGGTATATGACTGGATCATATGGACAATCGGAACTCCTTCTACCATCCCATCAGAAGGTGAAACTCACTTCCAGTAGCCACCGCCATGTCTTCTGTAGAAACACTTGCGATCATGGCCTATGTGCGAGTTTAGTGTAAGATGGAAAGTGGGTAAATAGCCAGACACTTACGATCAACGTGCTGTTTACAAGAATACCTGTTGCAAAACCTTGCGGTACGATGTCAAGCCACAGGTCAAGGGTTGGCGTCTTGTCATTCCACGATGCAACGAGTATGCTTGCTAGTACGGGAAGTGCAGCTGACACCAGAGTGATCTTGAAGAACTTTCCGGTTCTGCGTATTAACCTAAGTAGATTAGGAATCAAGTTTGATTTTCGCCGTGGCAGAGACCGGACTGACCAACCAGCAAAGATGCTGCCAATAGGCCATGCGACCTGGAGTAGATAAGTCTAGAATTACGGAGGGGAGAGTAGGACACACAGAATGTGGTAGCAAATGGAGCCCTGTTGGATTGGATAGTATTAGATCGGATCACAAGTGTGCAAAAGCTCCTCCCGCTCACCCGCGTCCGTTGACGAATTCAGCCTGACTGCAGAAAAGTATAATGGCACGTTGTAAAACTGTGAAAGAAGAGGTTATCATTGTTGACATTCACTTGTTAACGCACTCACCATCGAGAATGAGGTGACTGCCGCCAGAAGATTGGACAAGGTGATGGCCAATGGTGTACGTTGCAACACCAAACGTAGTGGCATGACGGGATACCGCGCCCATCGTGTTTCTACCCATACAAACGCCAGCCCGAAGATGCAACTTGACGTGAGCAATCCCCAAATTAGCGGATGCGACCATGGTAGTTCTTCAGTTGTTTTAATACTGAAAGCAGATAACATGCTTGCAACGGAAACTACCACCGTGAATGAGCCAAGGAGATCTATGCGACGAAGTTTCGAATATATGCTTTCATTTGTGACGGCATCTGGTAATTTCATGTTAACCTTGAGTGATATTAGTCCGAAAGACACGATTAACAATGGTGCCTATCCGAGAAGGCACATCAGCGTCACTAGCATCTCGCAGCAGGGATACCTACCATCACCTGCAGCAGGAAAGCTGCACGCCTGGTCTAAAAGTAAGAATAGTTCAGCGGTATCGCATGTGCGTAGACGTACCATCCCCAGATATCATTTATCCATCCTCTGATGGGACCGCCTACACCTCCTCCGAGACCGTACACGCTGATGGAAGGTACTTTTGAGGACCGGCCGTCGAATGGAATGACTTACACAGCGACCACTCCTTGATACATACCTCTCTGTTTTCTGGAGAAAGCGTTTAGTCCGACTGATAGATACCTGAGGGAAGCAGTCACGCACAATGGCACAAGATCATTGACGGCAACGCTGGTCACTTAAGAAACATGAATTCAGATGGGCGAACGATGACTACAAACGCACCTTTTGCGATTCTGCGAATAAACGGTGAGCAAATGGCAAGATTTCAGAAGTTATTGACGGACGCACCCGCCTCCACCCATGCCAGTAATCGCTCGTGCAAGAATGAGGGCTTTCATAGAAGGAGCAAGACCACAGGCAATCGTGCCAGATTCTGCGGTAAGTTAGCAGGGTATATTCCCAGTAAGAAGTGCGAGACATGCCGAACAATGTCAAGGCAAGGAACATTGCGCTTTTTCGTCCCAAAATGTCCGATAGTCGTCCTGACATGAATTTATTGCTAGAATGATGAGAGCTATAGTTAGAACTCACCATATAAAGGAGCAAAGCAACAGACGGAGGGTAAGTAAGCAGTACCGAGATACGAAGACTGCTCCGCTTTTTTGAAGTAACTCCCGATGGGCGATACTAGTACTGCTACTAGTACTTTGAATACCAGTAAAATTGCTCGCAATCAATTGTTATTGCAGGAATAATTGAGCTAATTTGGCAATCTAAATAAAGCAATATGATGGCATCTTGATTTCAGTGATGTTCGGTTGAAAGGCTTGGATCCACCATCGAACGACTATTGTGCCTCAGTACATCACCAACTCAGGCAGAACCCCTAGCCATGGCATTTACCATGTAGTCGGCCATCAACTCAAGATGTCTCATATCGACATCGATCTTGTACGCACTGAACCCCCTCCCCCCCAACCTCGCGCAAGATGACAGCGCGCGCCATCTCTACGCCGTAAGTCCCCAGGACGGCATAAATATTGTTCGAATAGATATTGTCGTACACATTTCGCTCCGTGTTCACGTCGGTGTAGAGCATGCGAGTTTTCACTTGGCGCTCCCGAATACTATTCCACTTGAAATAGAATACTGGCCATAACGCATGTATTTAGGCTGTGGGCAGTGTAAACTGCATCTAGATCGTCCGTTGTAAAGGAAACCGTTTGCCGAAATCCAAGGTATCGAGACAACTCAGACGGCCCATGCACGAGAACAAGACGTGGCCCAGCCATCCATGAGGGTATGCAAAAAAACCGTCCTAATCAAAACGGTCGCGGTACGCTGACGACCCCCCAGCATCCCCATCCGCTCCACAAAACCCAGACGACCAACAGATGTAGTCCAGTTGCGTAGCTCACGAACGCCAGCCTCGCGCGACGATCCCCAAGAATCGAGCGCGTGAGTGTCAGGAGGAGACGCTCCGGGAGTGGCAGGGAGGTATATGCTTGCGTCGCTTCCTGCAATTCGGGTCAAAGAAGTAAGAAGAAAAAAAGATGAGATGAGACGGTTCCTGAGGTACGCACCCTTCCCCGAAAAGCCTCAAACGGATTCATCGTCTCCTCATACCTCTGCCTCCACCTCCCCAGCTCCACCTCATCCGCATCCGCACCATCCCCTGCACCGCCCACGACTCTTGACTTGCCGTCCCGGCGCGAATTCGAATTCGATGACGACGACGACGTTCCAGGAAGCGGATCCAACTGCGACACCGACGATGTCTCGCGATAACTCTGCATGTACCGCACCTTCTCGTACAACTTCAGGTTGTCTGACTGCAACGATTTGATCTCGGAACGCAGCTCCGAAATCGCGTGGAATTGGCGTCGAAGTTCCTGCAATGTCATCCTGAGTGAGCACCCAAGCCGCAAGTAATAAGATAAGAAACCACGCGTTTACCTCTTCCAACTCGGCATTCCGTGTTCTGAACCGGTCCCGTTGACTGGTCACGATGAGCAATATCGACGTGTCGGCAGACGAGGTGAATAGAATCGGCGTGCTCCGGGTCATACTCCCGGACGACTCACCATTCTTGCTCTTGGACGCTTCCAAACCGAGGTCCAGTCCGAGACTGGCCAGCGCGTCATCGACTCGCGCCGTTACAGTGATTTCTGCTTGGAGAGTTCTGCACGGGCCGTGTCGAGCTCCGACTGTGTCGACTGCAGGGACTCTTCAAGAGACGCGTGCAGTATCTGCGTAGGAGTACAAGACGCGGGTGAGCCCGGGTAGTGACGCAAAGGCGAGTGAAACCGAGAGGTAAGCTTACCCTAACGCGTTAGCTCTTCGAGGATGCGCTTGTTTTTGTTCGCAAGGAGCACCTCGAGGCTCTTTCCGTGCTGTGCGTTCTCCTTGTCGGCGTTGGGGTCGGGGAGATGCACGCCTTCCGACTCGTGAGAGGACCAATCGTCGCCGTCCGCGTCAGAGGCGTCGTCATCGAGACCGCCAAATTCAACGTACTATCAGTAGGGTGTGGGGGTTACGTTTGACATGTATATGCGGCGGGGGTGTACAAACACACCTTCATGATCTCGAGCTCCCTCTTAATCTCATCATAGTCGGCATACGTCGCAAGCTTGTGCTTAAGTGTGCCCACTTCTGCTTGCAACTCTGTCTTGTCCCTTTCTGCACGCCTCGCCACCTCTCCGTCGTGTCTTGCCAGTTGTGTTTGTGCGGTAGAAAGCTGTGAATGCGCAGAGATAAGTTGGGTCGTTTGGTCTGCGTTGGTCGATTCGAGAGTGGACAGACGCGACTTGAGGCTCGTTATCCTGTACCACTGGTCAGACTGTTCAATATATGCGGCAGAGAACCCGCAAACGCACATTTCTGTGTTCTCGCTCCCCGCCCTTAGCGCTTCGATCTCGGCACGTAGTTCCTCCTGTCATACCGGACATAAAATCCCTGCAGTCAAGATGCAAACATCAAGGGGGCGTACATTCCTCCCTTCGACGGCTGCAACTCTACTGTTCGCCCGTTCAAGATCGGCTAGGACCATGTCTGCCTCACCCAAGCGGGAAACGAGGTCCTGATCGGCACGAGAACTGACATCCAAAAGACGCGCCTGGTTAGTCTCGTTTGACAGTCGAAGTTCACGAAGTTGCGACTTGTAGAGTGTGACTTGGCGCGTCAAGTCCTGTTCGCTGCAGCACGTACGGCGAACGAAAATGGTGAGCCCCAACCCAACAAGTGCCGACAGGTAAAGTTGCTCACCGCTCTTCATAGTTTCGCATGCGTTCGTCGTACGTTGCATTCAACTCGTTCTCCTTTTGCGAAACCTTGTCAATGATAACCTCGTCCATCTGGCTCGACGAATTTGATGAGCAAGCCGTCGTCGTCTCGTGCGAAGCGCTCACCTTGCCTTCCAGAGTCTCCAGCCTCCTCTTCGTACTCTCCAATGTCCCATTCTCCCGCTTCACTTCAACGTTCTCACCCTTGAGTCTCACTACCTCAGCCTTGAGCGAACTGACAAGTTCCATGCTACTACGCCGTTGATCCCCATTCGCATGCTATGAATTGTGGTGCAGTTCAGCATTTCATCGATCCACTTGATCATGGTTTCTTGGGAGTATTAGTTATGGTTTGTGGTCTGAAATTTTGTTGGGTTATGTCGTTCCGGAGAAGATATTTCTCCTTTGGATGGTATTCTTACTGTTCTCCAGCACGAGCATGGAAAAGATGTATTACTTGCTGACATCGGAAAAGTCACTTGTATCAGAACAAAGGAAAGAACAGAGACACATGACCTATGATAAACTTTCCAGTGCTAAGGAAAAATATTGATGAAAATGTGAAAGTGGAACAAGACTCGCCTTCCATAGTCCCAAAAGATGTCGTTGCGGGGTGTCTTCAACGTTACTATGCAATGGAAGAAGCCCAATGTGTATGCAGAGTGTGTGCGATATCACTGGCAGATATCATGCATTGCAGAATTTGCAGTCATGGGCGGAGTCGGGAGAATAGGGGCCATGGGAAAGAGACAGCGCTGACTATCGTCAACACTCATTCTTGACCTCATTGATATGCATTCTGCTCTATTCATTGATGAGATTCTTCGCCTTATTTTTTCACACTGTTACACCCACCGTTACTACTTCTATCACACTGGCAGTTTGTGGGATCCTCACCACACTGCTGCTGACCTCGTTGTGTTGGCTGTTACCTGTCAGGTCTTCAAAGAGCCAGCTCTGGATATACTGTGGATGGAATTGCGGGACCTGACACCACTAGCACGGTGTCATCCTGGACTGTCTCATCTTACAGATGGGCCATATGGGGTTAGATCATTCCTTCAAGCTCCCTAAATGTGTTGACTGATTCAGCTTACTACTAGGTTTATAGATTTAAGAGAAACCTCTTGGAAGCAACTTCTGCTCTTGATACATTCAGAAAATATGCAAGGCGTATCCACACTCTAAGGATCAAGTCTACTGGTATTGATTGTCAGTCTCTCGTCAATCTTTGTCTGGAGTCTAGTACTATGACTGGTCCACTCTTCCCAAATCTTCAGCAATTGCACTTTTGTGTTGATGAAACAAACCTGCCTCTATTTTGCCATGAAACTTTCCCAAGCGTAACCTCACTTCATCTCTGTCTTTTTGTGGACTCGTCAAGCTTTCAGAACACTTTGCCATACAACAGTTTCATCCATTTGCTTGGGTCAAACTTTCCCAATCTGAAAATGTTTCATATAATTGCTCCTCCCTTGCCTAAAAGAATATCTTTCGAGCAACTTACCAGTCAAGACACTCAGTATTGGAGACACCTCCAGGGTGTGGAGCTGTGTGGATATGGCTTTGATTCAGAATTTGACACATTTGTTCATCTTGCCCACATGCCCAACTTGACTTGGCTTTCATGTAAAGCAAATCCTCCAGTAACAAACCAAGGAAAAATCTCCAACAAGGTGCTGGTATTTCCTGTGCTTAAAAGCATCCGCATACAGGCCCATTCAGTTGTTTCCATTGCACAATTTTTTACCCATGTACAACTTCCAGCAATTGCAAGCATAACTGTGATTCCATACGGTGGAATCCATTCAAAGCAAGATTCTGGCATGCAGTCACTCTCGATGGCACTACAACACATCTGTACCCATGGATTCCACCTCACTGTTTCTTCTGAATTCTTCTGGGCTCGCACTACTATTCTGGAGAAATTAGATTGCCAGTGCCCTTTTGCCCTCGAGGATGTCTATCATTTCACCAAGTTGAACCTTACAGGATTATCTATCCAACTCCATCCATCTGTACACTTGAGTGACAGTGGTTTCCTGAAGCTCGCCTCTCGTTGTCAGCAGTTGAGATCACTGGTCATAAATGAAGAAATTGGATGGGGATCTGCCTGGATCACCCCAGACGGCCTGGCTCAGTTTCTCCAGCAATGTCCACTCCTCCAAGAAATTTGCCTTGCCATTGACACACAGAGTTACACTTCCCCACTGGCACCTCCGCTACAAATATCTGGAGACCAAGGTCCCATGCCTTCGCTTTCCATTGTGAATGTGGTCGACTCTGTCATTATGGCGAAGTCGATTCCAGCAATGGCGGCCTTCTTTGCTCAATTTGTCAAGCCTGGCTCCCATATTTTCATCAAAAGCTGGGATACTGAATTGATGACGGTTCGGCCTGGTCGGGCCAGTCACAATTGTGAAGTCTACAGGAAGCGTTGGGAAAAGGTGTGCAGGCTGGCAAACCAAATGTCAAACCAGGAGCAACCACTGGCACAACGATCAGTGTTTGGAGCAGCTTTAGAGTTGTGCTTAGGAGTGACGACACGCCAGTGTATCATTATCTGAGTAGTATCCACTCACACTACTACCAGCATTGTCTGATTACACGAATCATCCATGTATCACTTCCTGCTACCTGATATCATTTCTAGCGGGTCTATTGCAACAAGATCTATGCATGTACCATAGTCCGTCGATGCCAAAATTACATTCTAGTCACGATCCAGGTAACGACCGCATCACGCCATCACGCCATCACAAGAACCCCCGCTCCTGTTCTTGTCCTTGTACCCCGACCGAGTGGATCGACATCGACACGGCCGACGCGCTACCACTCAACCAGCTGTCAGGCACACCCGCCGTCATTCGCCGCCGTTGCCCCGGAACACAAACGAGTACAGCGCACGAGGCGGCGGAAGGAAATACAGTCCAACTTCCGACGCTCTTGTTCGCCCATTCTTGTGTAGGTGCGGGTGTGAACGGTGGCGGTCGGGAACAGCTGACCATGCCGTTGTCGTCGTGTTCACTATGTCATCAGCTGCTGGGGAGTATGTGGCTGAAGCCGACGTATTCTTCCCCGCATCATGTTCGTCCCCGGATTGGAAGAGCGCGATCAGGCTGAGTAATGGTGAACCGTGGGGCATGAGCGCCAGAGGCACTGGTGGTACTTGTCCCGGAGAGTATCGTTCCGACGGAGCCCGTAGGAGAGCCGGGTTGCAAACGACTTGGCAATATGACGGAACGATCCAAGGCTTCCCTGCGAAATGTCATCAACAAGACCGTCGATGAGTAGAATAGAACATAGCGTACCAGATGACTCCAGTCCATCGAACTCTCTCCCTCACGCTCTCTTCGGCCAGCCGTTCAACGCCGTCGCCGTAAAGGAGCTGATATAGGACCTCCATCAAAGGAGGGCAACCACCCTCGGTGACTTGAGCGCGAGCTGCATCGTCCCAACATCTTCTCTTATATTCCACACCCAATCCAGACCCCCTAATCGCTTGTACGTCTTGTTGGGAGAGCTGTGACATTGGGAAGAACGTTGAGTCTGCAGGGGTCCCTTGCCTGTCAACAACACTGGAGACGGAACAATTTGCGATGACTGCGGGTAGAAGAGAGGTTCGCGTGGACGAGAAGGGATAGAGTTTCGTAAACGAAAATGACATCCGAGTCAACTGAGAGACCTACGAGCAAGCTGCAAGTCAAACCTGGACGTAATTATCCCCAGAGCGATGCGGCCGATGCCCGCATGTAGGAACGGTGCGGTGATCCACGCGAGTAAGACGCTTTTCGCAAAGGTGCGAGGAATGGCACCAGGGAAGACATTGTGATGATACTTGAACATCATCCAGCAGAGCATGAGTCGCCCATCGAATGTTAAAGTTACAAAAGAAACTACTGGCACATTATGTAGATTTTCAAGGCTCACACCATACGTCAGGACGTCGTGGGTGGCATGGGGGTTGAAAGATTCCTCCACCTTGGTGTATGGCGCAAGAAGGAAATGGGTAGGTCTTCCTCGACTGGCAGGCGAACGGCAAGAACCAGGGGGAGCAAAACCTTGACGGTCGCGTCGTCGGTCCCAGTTCTTGTCTCTACCTGCCTGTCACTCGGTGACCGGGATAGCACAACAAACCACAAAGGTTTAGCTGGCAGCACCACCATGCGAGGTCGACCGATTTTCGAACTCCAATCCACCAATGTTCGAAGTCCGCCCGGCCGTGACCGAGTCGTGACAAGTCCTCGGCTTTCTTTTATCTCACCGCGCCAATCAGATTCCATTCTCCTCCCCAGCGTTCGCTGGAGACAGCTACTACTGGCCTCTCTGAGACTGTTCAATTCCTGGACATCTTCCATGCTGTTTTTGTAGCCAATCTAGATGATACATCAAGCTGGTTCGTAAAGTTGCTGTCGCACCAGGTATATTACTAACGGGCAACACATATCCGTTCGCAATTCAAGACGAAGGCTCGGTCAATCGTCGCGGCAACGTTTGGGTTCGAAATGGATGGAAGTGATCTGGCAAAGGAGAACAACCGCAAGCTTTTTACAACGCACCCGCGACCTATCAAGCCTTGATGAATCATTTGTTCAGTCCTTACATTGGAAAGTGGATGGACGTCTATCTTGACGATATTGCCATCTATTCGATGACCCTCGAAGATCATCTCACGCACATCAAAATCATTCTCGACATCTTGAAGCGCGAACGACTGTATTTGAGCGAGTCGAAGCTTCAGTTCCTGTGCAAAGAGTTACTAACCATTCTAGGTCGACCCACATACAACGGGTTCAAGTCATCTGCGCAATCCGTCAGTTCACACACACACGAAGAGGCTCGAAACGGCCGGCCCGATATCAACAACTGACCCATATCCCCCATCCTCATCTCATCCACCCAATCCACCTCGCCCGCGTCCGTCCCATATAGAATCTGCAACACACCCTTTTGTCAGTCGGCGTCGGCCTCGTCGCGTTGTCGTGGCGTGGTGTTGTCAACACGCTACGCTGTTGTGTCGTCGTCGTCCTGGCGTCCTCAAGCCGTGGGGGTGCACTGGCGGCGTAGACAAGGTCTGGGCGGGCGTAGTGCATCGTGGTTTAACCACCGTCACATCGACACGTTGTCCCGCTGATTTGTGAGGGCATGAGGACGAGGGACGAGGAGGAGGACGTGCTGCTCACCGTAGTCCATCCACGCGTTATTGTGTTGATGCATCGCTCCGCTGTTGTGTGAGAGCGTGAGGGCGATGGGTGAGGGCGATGGGTCATGGTGTCGGCGTCATCGACATCGACGTTCCTCCTCGTTTCGCCATGACGCGTTGCCGTCCTCGTTGTCGCAGTGTCGCAGTGCTGCTGACGTCGTGACGTCGTCGTCATCGTTGGCGGCCCTGGGAGGGAGAGACGGGCACGCCATAGACAGTCGGATTGACGTGATTAGTAAGCGGTGCGTGAGAATTCGTTTGTTGCGACTAACCTT
>JBBPOJ010000153.1:0-40195 GCA_038091395.1 Leccinum rimulosum
GTTTCCATGATCCCTGTGATAGCCTCCCCAAGATGCTTATTTTGCTGCCGAAGTTCTGCTAATTCACGTGCCGACTCAAATTCGCCACGGTGATCCCAAAGGTATCTCTCCGGAGTCGCTCGCTCGTCATGAAGCGGGTAAGAGGAAATCGAGGAGGATGGAGAACGAGCAAGAGTAGAAGCCAAATCAGGAAGATTCCGCTGCGTGCAATGTTAGCAGCGTATACCTCTCTTTGAAATGCATTCTCACTTTTAGCTCTGACACGGCGTTCATGACAGTCTTATTGATGCCTAGACTCTCGCCGCGATCCAAAAGCCCCCGGGTAATGAGTTCTGGGAAACCAAGCTGAAACGAAAGCTGCTGACGCAGGCCCTCCGATGGAGGGCTTCCAGATATGTGTTCAGAGGAAGTCGCTTGGTGTGCCCTCTCGATCGGACGAGCCTTTCGTCTGACAATCACAGGAGGATCCGGAACTTCGAGTGGAATATTCAATAGATTGTGATTCTCGATCGCCAACGATGCACCCGCAGCGGGTGTGCGGAGTACCTCTAGGGCTGTCGCTTGACGGACAAGGAGTTGTATGTGGTGCGATGCTCCTTGTTCATGAACTGGACATGGCGGATAACGCAGGAGGTGCATCAGCTGTGTGCTGTAATCTGCTGATATAACTAGATAAGACTGTCAGTAATCGACGATCGTCTGGTAACTGTCAACTTACATACGTTTCGTTCGTATGCGTACAAGCATCGCTACACACACCCACTGCGCGGTATCCGGAATCGAATACGGGCTGGAAAACAGCCCATCCCATAGCATCATCGCTTCGCCCATTGAGAACTCTCGCGTAAACAGTAGGCGGAGCCATCGTCTTCATTACACCGTACGTCAGCGGATAACATGCAAAACAGACTAACAGACATACAAGCCATATATCTGGGGCTCAACGCCCGCAGACTGCATCGCATCATGCAACACAGGATCAACCGACTTCAAAAGCGTACCCTGTATATTGTTGCACGTCTGGATGATCGGGGAGACATACGGCTTCAAATCGACTGGTCCGCGAGACACCGAAGATGGTGAGGTTGGCTCGCGCCATTCGTACCAGTGCGAGATGTTGCGCATCAACGAGCAAAACAGTGCCCAAGAATCTGCGGCAACCCACGATCGAGAGCACAGCTCTGTGAATAGAGGTTCCGGTACTGATGAGTCCGATTCTGCTACAGAGTCAAGATCTATAGGTCAAAGACATCATATATGCTTCAGCTTGGAATAGGGACGGATGAGCAGACTAGAAAGGGAAGGACTACCTAAGGCAGTGCAACATCTGGTCACTTACCGATAGCATAGAACAGCGGAGCGAGTAACTCGTGCATTCCTTGTCGATATCCAATGTCCGGGTGCGTCAGACAGTAGAGAAATAATACGTTGGTCAATTGGTGTTGAACGTCTTCATGTCGGAAATATTCCATATCCGGGAATCTACACCCATGCGGAGGTAAACGTCGCCGCCATGACGGCACTGAAGGTTGCAGATTCACTCACGTTCTTTCGACGTCTTGCTGGATCGTTTTACGAAGGTCTACTGCGGCAAACCACGCTCTCCATGGATTCTGTCGGTCATGAACTTCAGCGCCTGACAAAAAAAATAAAATGCGCCACGCACCTCGTCGTGCAAACTCAACGGATTGTTCATCTCCAAGTCTATCGAAACCTGGGTCTTCCGCCTCGGTATCGTGAGACCAGGCACGACGAAACTCTCATCGTAACTCCCATCGGGTGCCCTCATCTTTTCCAGCAGCTCCTCCGAAAATTGCTTACGGGATCTCCGTAGTGGCTCAATTGGTATGCTTGGCACCTCGTCAGGCGGTAGCTCGAGCGGCTCGTCCATTAGGAGAAACAACTGTCCGACACGATATGAGCATTTCCGACCAATGAGATATGTAGATAACAGTGTCTCGCCTTCCACGCTAGACTCCGCCCTGGAATTCCGATGGCTGCATCTAAAGGACCAAACAACAACTGTCCTTGACCAACAACGTCCCGGAGCTTGGAGAGTGTGAAACCGCTGCGAAAGAGTTGCTGAAAGACGTGGCTGCATTGACGTGAACACTGAGCCGATTGCGAGAACGTGATGGAATGAGTAACGCACTATGTTAACCGTGACGTAGGCCGGGCTTGTTCGTCCATCGTACGTGTATTCTGACAATGGATGATGTATGCTAAGTGAGATGCAATCCAGCCATGCTGGCAAATGGAGTTTATTGAAAGGATCGATGCTTGCGGACCGGTAACAATATATCGGACAATTCGACGCCCGATCGCGGCCTGCATCTCATCATTTCATGACATCAACTCTGTAATTCAACCCATCTGGCGGGTCAACTACTTCCCGCAGTATAGATGCAGTACTTCACTCATTGCTTGCATGTCTGCAGAGATAAAAGATGCAAATTCATTCTAAAATGCGTTGTATAACGTACAAACTGTTGTAGAGATTATGGATGGAATACAACATAGTGAACATGATGCAATGAAATCGAGAAGACGTATGCAAGCAAAAGCAGTCCCTTTAGTCAACCTCCTCGACGCTCGGACCATCCTCGGAAGCACCAGGGAAACCACCCGGCGCACCACCCGGGAAACCGCCTGGTGCACCGCCAGGGAACCCACCAGCACCAGCACCACCAGCAGCTCCGTAGAGTTTCTGCATAATTGGGTTGGCAATACCCTCGAGCTCCTTTTGCTTCTCCTCGTACTCCTCCTTCGAAGCTTCTTGCGAATTGTCCAGCCAAGAGATAGCCTCGTTAACAGAAGACTCGAGTTTCGCCTTGTCAGCGGCGTCAAACTTGTCTGCGAGCTGGCTATCGTTGAGCGAGTTGCGAAGGTTGTACGAGTATGATTCGAGACCGTTCTTGGCCTGAATACGAGCAGCAGCGGCTTCATCCTCAGCTAAAGCAGAATCGTCAGCACTTATATTCAGCTCCAGGAGACCCAATCAAAAACTTACCCTTGTACTCCTCGGCCTCGCTGACCATGCGCTCGATCTCCTCCTTCGACAGACGACCCTTGTCGTTCGTGATCGTAATGCGGTTCGACTTGCCCGTGGTCTTATCGTGAGCAGAAACGTTTAGGATACCATTGGCATCGATGTCGAAAGTGACCTCGATTTGGGGAACACCACGAGGAGCAGGAGGAATGCCAGAGAGCTCGAACTTGCCGAGCAAGTTGTTGTCTTTTGTGCGTGCACGCTCACCCTCGTACACCTGGATCAACACACCAGGCTGATTATCCGAATAGGTCGAGAAGGTCTCCGACTTTTTGGTAGGAACAGTAGTGTTGCGTTTGATGAGAGCAGTCATGACACCACCGGCGGTCTCGATACCAAGAGACAAGGGAGCGACATCGAGGAGGAGAAGGTCTTGTGTCTTTTCGGAAGTGTCACCGGACAGGATGGCAGCCTGGACAGCTGCACCGTAAGCAACGGCTTCGTCAGGGTTGATGCTCTTGTTGGGCTCCTTTCCGTTGAAGAAATCGGAGACGAGCTTCACAATACGGGGGATACGGGTGGAACCACCGACCAAGACGATCTCGTGAACATTGCCCTTGTCAATCTTGGAGTCACGAAGAACCTTCTCGACGGGCTCCAAGGTGCTGCGGAACAAGTCCTGGCACAACTCCTCGAAACGAGCACGTGTAAGCGAGGTGTAGAAGTCGATTCCCTCAAAGAGAGAGTCGATTTCGATGGAGGCATGGGTGGCAGAGGAGAGTGTGCGCTTAGCACGTTCACATGCCGTACGGAGACGACGGAGAGCACGAGGGTTAGACGAGAGGTCTACATAACAGTCAGCATTAGCCAAACCAAGACAAACGGCGACCTACCCTTCTTATTTTTGCGCTTGAACTCCTGAACGAAGTGATTGACGAGGCGGTTGTCGAAGTCCTCGCCTCCCAAGTGAGTGTCACCGGCAGTCGCCTTGACTTCGAAGATGCCCTCTTCGATAGTGAGGAGCGAGACATCGAAAGTTCCACCACCAAGATCAAAGATCAGTACGTTGCGCTCCCCGGAGACCTTCTTGTCGAGACCGTAAGCAATAGCAGCGGCAGTGGGTTCGTTGATAATACGAAGGACATTGAGACCGGAGATGGTGCCGGCATCCTTGGTCGCCTGACGTTGAGAATCGTTGAAGTAAGCAGGAACAGTGACGACAGCGTTGTTAACAGTGTACCCCAGATACGATTCAGCGACCTCCTTCATCTTTACGAGGACCATGGAGGAGATTTCTTCAGGAGACTATCATCGCAGTCAGATCATATCCTGATCAATCATGCTGAAGGGACTCACGAATTCCTTGGTCTCTGCCCGGTATTCGACAGAGACGTAGGGTTTTCCACCCTTGCTGAACACCTTAAAGGGGAAATGCTTGATATCAGACTGCACTTCGGCGTCATCAAACTTGCGACCAATGAGACGTTTGGCATCAAAGACTCTGCGAAAGGGGTGTCAATTTGGAAAAGTGACGATCAGAATATTTCCTTACGTGTTGTGAGGGTTCATGGCGACTTGGTTCTTCGCGGCATCACCGATGAGACGCTCGCTCTCCGAGAAAGATACGTAAGAGGGTGTCGTACGGTTACCCTGGTCGTTGGCGATGATCTCAACACGATCATTTTGCCAGACACCAACACATCTAGACAAACCAGATAAGTATAAGCGGATTTCTGCAAAAAACGCAGACATACGAGTAGGTAGTGCCTAGATCGATACCGATAGCTTTTGCCATTGTTTTAGGGGATGGGGGCTGACGATGAGGGTAAGTTGTTGATGATCGTTATATCGCAGGATGAGGACTGACCGAGATCAATGATGAGAGGGAGAAAGAATAAAAAGTCTGTGAAGGTGGAGGTCAGAGCGGGCAAGATTATATAGAGAGTGGAGTTCTGTGTCGTTCTAGGACCTTCTCTGGCTGTTCTAGATGATTCCTTCCTGACGTAGTCGATTAGATAATGAAAACATACCACATCGGGAAACTCTCCGAGAGTCACAATTCTAGCATCTTCGCCTTCCTCCGAGACAATCATACCGTGGTATTAAACATCGGAGCTGGCCAGGTAGAGCTCTAGCAAATCTGTACGTGTACGGTACACAAACTGGCGGGTCAAGTCATATGCA
Source organism: Leccinum rimulosum (assembly GCA_038091395.1). NCBI lineage: Eukaryota > Fungi > Basidiomycota > Agaricomycetes > Boletales > Boletaceae > Leccinum > Leccinum rimulosum. Next base: position 5,174 of record JBBPOJ010000153.1, read on the forward strand.
TGCACATTCTTGATGCTACACGCTCCGACAGTTAAAAAACGAAAAAAAGAAGAGAAGCAGAAGTAGGAAACAGCGGCGTATGATTCTTTGCTCTTGCAAACGACAGGGAATGGAATAGGACAAATGGAACGATGGGAAAATAGGCTAGAGATGTCATCAAAGGTCGTCAGTGTCGGGGCGCCGGTTACAGCTCGCGACCACATGCAGAAGTAGATGTCTGTCAGTAACATGGGCCCAGGTTACGCTCCATTGGTATGTGGTCCGATACCGATCGTGTCTTCTAGACTACGGTGGGCTTGAAGATCACGGATGACCGACGGATCAACTGACAGATTGTAAGAACGCTGTGAGGCGGTGCAAAGAAAAAAAAATCACCTGGCAAGACACTCTTCCTCCGGACGTGGGGGCTTTGCGAAACAGGTGAATGCTCGCTCCCCACCTGTGGGTACTCGCGCTGAAATAGCCTGTAAGCACGCATCCTACGCATGCATGTTGTATATACGAACATCGAAGCCGGGGTCTGCCATCGGCACCCTTTCAATTCCAGTCTCATCCAATTCCGCTGGCATTTCGCCGTCGATCGACACTGCGTTCAACTCCATTGACAGCTCCAAAATATCCGAATCGTCGCCGATAGTCGGTGGTGGAGGTGGCGACCGTTCAACCTCCCTGAATCCTTTTGGCAATTTTCCACCAGCATTTTTAATAGCCTTTTCGCGCACTTTTTGCCATTCTTCATATCGGTCAACTGCATGTTGCTGTTCACTGAAAGCAACCCGCTCAGCGCGCTAGTTAGAGGGGCAAAAGCGAACACTGACTCGATTTTACGTTGTTTGTATTGCTGCAATGTAGCATCAAACATTTCCGGGTTGATTTCCATGAATAGTTTGAGAGCATTGTATACCATTCCATGTATTGTTCTGCGTATCCATCGAATCTGACCGTCTGTGCAGTGAGAGAGAAGCTTACCGATTCCAATGAGACTTTGAATTCGTGTATAACGCGGGGAAAACGATCGGCAAGAGGATAGCCAAGTTGTCACTCATGAGGTTGACCACGTATTCATTGTTCCAATATAACAATGCTCGCTCGGCTACCTGGAAATGTTGACTGTTGATGCACCGCGCAAGCTGCTGGAACAATGGGACCTGAATTTTTTGAAATTCGGCAGGATCGGTGACGTCCAGGACTTCTTCGACCTCGTTCAAGAACATGACTTCCTTTGGCGAGTTGACCTTGGGCCAGTACTTGAGCAATCCTAACATGACTTCTTCCGCGAGGGATGGGTCCTTTTCTAAAAACTGAACGACACAATAGGCTAGCTGGGGATGATAGAGCGCTAGGCTCTTGACTTTGTGAAGGGGAACAAGAACTCGAGTCAAGAATGTCTTGTGTTCCTCTTTGAGAGGGAGCGCGAAACCATTGATGATTGAACCGAGGATCTCCAAGAGCTCCGCGATTCCATTGTGCCGCTCCGTCTCGTAGATGAAATAGTAGAAGACATTGCTTATGGATCTGCGAATGAATGCGCGAAGATTGAGGAACTTGCCGTATATGCGGTGCAGCGTAGTCTTGAGGAAGTCGCGCTCTCTTGGGTCCTCTGAGTCAAAAAGCTCGAGGAGATTGAGCACGAATGGTTGGTCGATGTAGCGTTTTGCGAGGTTGGTGTTAAAGTCGGGACTTTCGATAAATCGAAGGAAAAACTCGTAGACAATTTGAAGATGGGGCCAGGCAAGCTCTAAGACCGGCTCGTCTTCCTCTGGATCGAACGCATCGCCGGTGGGATTGACGGGAGGGGGTATAGAGCGAAAGAGGTTGACAGCAAACTGCGGACGCTAAGTTACGGTGTCGGAGACAAGGGGGCCACGAGACTTGCCATGTTTACAACCTCGGGGTATATGTTTTCAGTAATCACCCCTCGCTGAGTGGTGATGTACTCGAGCATTTCATGCAGAGTCTGCGCTTTAATTTGTTTACCTTTGAGCTCCGAGCTTGCATCGTTAAAATCGAATAGCACGCGACATTGATTGAGCTTCTTGACGAAGAGAAGAGACCTTTCAGAAGGAGATACCTCTGATGGGGCGTGTTAAACAAGGACGGGAGAAAAAAAAGAAACAAGCAAACCGGCAAAAGGTGCAAGTCGCTCTATCTCGACTCTTTCCGTGATTACGAAACGGCTGCTCCGTTGTTTTCGGGGAGGTTTTCCAACGATGGAGATTGTATCACGAGGTCCAGAGCGGAGACGATTGAGGGTGTTGGCGCGTGGTGGTGTAGCATTGGAGCCAGGAAGATCGAGACCCAAGGAGGTGCGCTCGGGAGAGCCAAATTGACCTGATCTCGGGATAGGTTCTGGGGCGGGATCCGAGCTGACGACGACGATTGGGGGTGCCGGGGAGGGCTGATTTGTATTGTATCGGCGGTCTTGGGTGGACAACTGGGGTGGAGCAGGAGGCGGGGCACGGTTGTAAGAGGTCTGTGTCTGGGCAGGGAGGGAATGGTTGGTGTTGATGATGGATGCGCCTGGGAGACCTAGGGGGGGAAGAATGGGCTGTGGAAGAGGCTTCGCGGTGTTTGGAGGGGGCGGGGGCGGGGCGGGTGCTGGGGCAGGCTGTGATTTTGGGTCCTTTGTCTTTGCTGACCCAGAGTCTTGCGAACTCTTCCTGAGCTGTGCGCGGCAGAATGAAGTGAGTGAGTCAAGATAGAGCGATAAGGATTAAAAGTACAGACAAATGATTTCTTGAGACCCTTCATGACAGAGCAAACCTCCGCTGATCTTGAGCCAGACTTCTATATATCTTTGCGAATGGGAACGTCGACGGGATCGATGAACACCCCGCCGTGATAAAACGTCACACCCAGTCACGTCACACTGCCCCCGTTTACTCGTTGTTCTGCACGACGCCGACGAGGGTGTGCCGACGGCGATCTCGATGACGACGAAACAGATGATATAATGCTGAGAACCTGTGGTCACACCTGCACCGATGCCGCGAGAGGGTCGGTTTCCCCTGCCTGCAAGGGTCCCAAGTATTACCTTCCTTTTTTGACTATCTAGTAAGTCCGGCTCGCAACCGTTGCAGCATAACCCTTTTGATCCACACCGACTACTACGATGGCTGGTCAGTCTTTTCCTCTCTCCTCAGTTTTGCTTGGCTCACACTCACAGCCATATACGCCGTCTACACTTCCCCAACTCATCCACCCGTCCCAAACCACCTACCCACCCTCATCGTCACCCCACATGGTGCGCCGTCATAACCAGTCAGCCTCACCCCTGCCCTGACCCACTCCACAGGTCAGCCAACCAACATACTCTACTCCTACCTTCACACAAACTACGTGCGTCTTCGCCCTCTTTCGCTCTCCCCTTTCTCATTCTCTTGTAGAACACCGAGAACTACCTCCTCACCCCATCACCCCAGGGCGACCTCTGCGTCGCCAAGCTCTTCCCCCCTCGTCAGAATAACAGCAAATCCTCTGCTTCTGATCCAGGCCATTCCACCTCCTCTGCCGCCCGTCTCGTTCGCTGCGAGGCTTCCCGCAATCTCAAGTGGTCTATCACTAACACCGGTGTTATCTCCCCTATATACAAGCTTTCCCTCCCTTCTCCAGATTCCCCCGACCTCCCTCTCTTCCAAATCTCGAAACCAAACCCCAATGCCGCCTTCTGGAGCATGTTCTACTTCGCCTATGCTGGCCACAATATACCCCCCAAGCGCATCGAATTTGGAAAGATACAAAAGAATCCGCCTGGTCCAAACGGCGGTGGGACTAGAATAAGTATCACAGGGAAAACACCCGAAGAGAAAGCTGTATGGCAGACATTGGGCGAGGGTAACGAAGACTGCGTCGAATGGGTCGTTCTCTGCGCAGCACTCAACCTGCTCGAGTAAGTTCTCTCAGTTCTTCTCTCGGCCCACTCCCATTTTCGTCCTCCTTGGCATCATATTGTCTCGTGGCTCACCCATATTCACCTGTTCTGTTCGTACATTCCCTTCCTTATCTATAGCGACGAGATCATCAAGGCCGCGGAGAAAAATCCCACCCCACTCGGTCCAATCCAAAATGGTACACCTAGCCCAGGAGGCCGCCCAGCACCTGTCTCACTCCACGATCCTGGTTCAACACCCAACCCAGCTGGTCAGCCGCGTCAAGGACCCCCACAACAGCAACCTCCCACCCGCGGCCCGCCGGGTCCGCATGGACAACCTGCCGCTGGTCCCTCACATGGCCCTGGTGGTCGTCCTCCTCAAGGTTTCCCACCCCCGCGAGGCTTTGCACCTGGTCAGGGTCCCCCTCCCAACCCTGCCGTACCTGGCGGTTACCCGGCTCCACCACAAGGATATGTGGGACCAGGAGCACGGCAGCCTCCGCCGCCGGGACAGCGTCTTGGCATGCCAGGTCCACAAGGCGGAATGCCTCCGCAGGGCATGCCCACTGGTCGTGGCCCTCCTCTGCAACAGCTCCCTCCTCAACAGGCGCAATCCCCCGGTCAGCCGTCCCCAGGTGCCACAGCCCAGAGGAGGTTCTGAAACCTCGCTCGTTCATCGTCTTGTTATCGATTGGTTGGTATACCGTTTTTGAATGCTCATTTTCTCCCCTCGATACCTCGGTTTTTCTCGTTATATTCCCGGACGAGGTCGAATCTATTCGGTCGCGACTCGCTTGGTTAGGTTTCACCCTTATTTCTCTTTCCCTCTCCATTTTCTGATCTAGTATCTTGAACTCTACCCCCATTCCAAATTATGACCACTAGTACCGCAGATATCTGGCTGATCGATTCAGGGATAAGCGCCTGTTTTTCATTTAACCCACAAGCGAATGCGACGCTGTAGGATAACTGACTTTTATCATCAATTGGCAACACTCTGTTCTATTACATTTTGTGGCACCCAACGGAAACGTCAGCAGCGAAGCGAAACACGTCTATGTCATTACAAGTAACAGTTGTATGTACCCCGAGTATAAGAAATCCAAGAAAACCGCCGAGAGCTCGTCGTGTGATCAGTTCTTGATGAGATTTTCCAGAGCATCCATGGAATAAGCTAGAAGGACATTCTTAGCATCTCAACAAAAATAGCTCCACGACAGCTTACATTTCGGTCTCTCAAGGGGCAATCCCAATGCTACCGAGCCACGTCACATCAGAGGCCGTATTGATAAGGAAAAAATAAAGACCCACCTCGTGCCCACACCTGTTGGGTCAAAGCTCCCAAAGCTGTGGAAAGTGATGAGTGCCAGCCTACTGAAATCAAGTCGATCTCACCTCTTGATACACCAAAAATAACTGTGTAATACTTGATTGGAAGATGAATGAGAGCTATTCCCTCTAGTCAAGTGTGGTGAAATTACCTTGAACTCAGTCAGACCATAATGATACAACACGCATCCTATTCAACGGGTTCAACAGAATATCGAGTCGTCAGCATACAGAGACATACCGGACGTGGCGTCGACGTTGGGGTAAGGGTTCTTCGTCTATCAAATAGTCAGGGAATGCGCTTGGGCGAACATACGAGTGTGTCTACCTTTCCATGCTCTTTCAAGACATCAGGGGCCACTTCAGCCGTCTACAGCTAGTCAGCAACAATTTCCATACACGCAAAATGTCACACCTTTTGAACGAGCTGGATCATGTCGCTTGCTTGGAGTTCAGGACGTGTCTTGCAGAATTCTTGAAGGGCAATGAACCGAGGATCAGGGTGACGAAGAACGCCATGACCATATCTAAAGTATTATGCAGCAAAAGCCAACTAGGAGAATGCGGTGGCACATACCCAGGGACAACCTGACCGTTGCGGAGTGTCTTCCAAAGGTATTCTCGGATGTTATCATGACTGATGTTGTCACCGATCTCCTTTTGCATTGCCATTTGCCACCTCAAGACCTCCTGGTTAGCAAGACTACATGCTTTCGAGTTAGTCTAGAATCGATAGCAAATAACGCATATACGCACCCATGCAATGGTCCAGCGAGGGCAAAGAGAGCAGCCGAGTAGGAAATGTAAGGATCGGACAATGTCGAAGCCACAAGGTCTACAGCGAAATGAGACAGACACCTATCGCCCACGGGCGCGAGACATACGTGATGTGTGTGCGGAAGCATTTCCGCCCTCGTGGTCGCCGTGGAGGGCGATATATAGACGGAGGTACTCGGTCAAGTTTTCATTGTGGCCAAATCCAAGCATGTTCGAGTAGTTGCCTGTAGGTAGTCGTATCATCTACATCGGAATAGTCGAACCTGACCTACCTACAAGATCCAACCTTTTGTTAACAGGGACAATCGCCTTGACTGGGTGGTATACATTCCGGTATATGCGGGCGGCCAGGGCGGGCAACTTGGCGATGAGGTCCAAGCAGTCCTCGAGGGTATACGTCCAGTACTCGTTCTTCTTAATGCCGCGCTCGTAGGCCGCCTGGAACTTGCTGTCGTGATTCAAAGCAGCGACACCCATGCCGAGTTGAGTCATGGGGTGGAGAGTGCGAGGAAATCTGGGCGCATTACGGCGTCACAACTAGGTGATGGCCGGACAAGGATCGATCAGGGCACGCACGAATCAACGAGCTTCTCCACAAACTCCGGCAACTCGCCCTTCTCGGCAAGTTCTGCCGAGAGTTGATAGCTCTCGTCGGGAGTCGGCACTCGGCCCGTGAGCAAGAGCCAGAGCATACTCTCGGCTGTCATCTCCTTGCCTCCGGGCGCAGGTGGGAGCACCTTTTGGCAGTCGGGGATGGTCAGGCCGTGGAAACGAATACCCTAAATCACGAGCGTGAGCGGCAAGATGTATGCGGAGTTTAGCAAGTAACACATGCCTCGTTGGGGTCAAGGACCGACGCCTCCCAGAGCATGGCCTTGAGGCCTCTCATACCACCGAGGATGTTCTCGACCTACCAGACGCATGAATTCACGGTAAAAATGGTCGGGTTTGATACTACCTTGACTTCGCCGACGACTGCCTGACTATGCTCGGCTTTCTGGAAGAGAGGTAAGTATACTAGTGTATCGTATATGCAAGAAAGTGGACTCACGAGCTTCTTGAGCTGCTCCTGTTTCGCCGGGATGACCTCTTGGAAAGTCTCTCTGAGAGTCTGATCAAGGTTAGACGCGTGACTCGGACAGGACACAAGATCACTATGTACCTTGGTTGAAGCCCACCGACGCGATGCGACATTTCGGAGGAGCGACTGCGCCAATGGAGTAGAACGACCGAGCATGATGAGCGCAACTTAATAGTGGGAAATTCCAGAGAATCCCCTGCCTGTCCTTGTTTTAAGCCCGGATCCGGATCGGATCGGAGACGGTGCCCTTTACGGCACTCTGTTCGGGGATACGATACAAACAAGGACAAAGCGCCGTCCTAGTGTGCACTGGAGACACGTCTGCAGGCATCCTTGCCAAGTGTTATAACCAGTATGGCCTCGGTGCTCGTCCCCTTCCTGTACATAGGCATAGTCATATCAAGTCTACTCATCTTCTCTCATTTCTATAGAAAGCGTAATGCAGGTAAAGACCACTGCCACTCTAACCTCTCAACTTTTTGCTCATTCACGAAACACAATGCACACACAGGAAAATTATACGCCCCATATTTCCCTTCGCACCCCGAGCGTAACATCTACGTTACTCTACTCCAGAAAAGCGATCCACCCGTGCACGAAGCGCTCCTCAAGGCTGCCCTCATCAGACGCGCAATGGCCAACGTGGCCCGAGTCGTGAAACTCAGAGAAGACAAACCCGCTCTCCAGAACCTCCTCCAAAAAGGTTCCATCGGCGACGATCTGTGGAACAGTCTGTTGCAGGCAGAGAAAGAGCTCGAAGCAGAAATCATGGAAGTCGTAGCCGAAGCAAACACGTTCGTCGAGGGCTGGGGCACCATCATTTTTCAGACTGCCGGCGAACTCGTCGCAAACGAAAAGATGCGTGCCGCTTTCGAGGGCACAGCAGCATGTCGAGCAAGCAAAGGTTGGGGTTCCGTTCCATTCGTTTTTGAATCACCCTTATTCTGGTCGTGCATCAGAACAAAAATACGGCAAGATTGGTCACAAGATTGAACTCCCAGCAATGCAACCTGTTTTGATGAGTGGACCGCCCCCACCTGGCACGCCAGCCGCCGCCATGTATGCAGCTGCACAAGCACAAGCACAAGCCAGAGCGCAAGCGCAAGCACAACCCCAGCAATCCCCTGTCCCTGTTGGCTTACCCATGCCGTCAACACCAGGCAAACCAACCAATGGCCGCGCTGAGAGCACGACGGATGACGGGGACGCAGACACCCCGCAATCGGCTTCGAAATCCGTGAGTTGACCATACTTGAGTCTGCTGTTCATTTCACAATGGTATCCCGCAGCCGAAGAAGAGTAAAAAACGGAAGTAGTCTTTGTATGCATACCTGATACCTATGGCACTCACTTCAATACACATCATTTTGCACTGGATTCCCCTCGAGCGTCAAGTGTTGTTGATTACACGAAGCTTGTCAATTGAGCCAGGAGAAAAAAGTACAATGCGTAAAATTAGAACGACCATACGTGCAAACGCGATCCAATCAAGCCAGAGTTTACAGCTACAGTGTACATCATCAACCTCTGATAACAATCGCTTTCTCCCCTGCACCAGTACGTGTCTTGCCGGATTTGTCTACGTGGTCAAGACCCAACACGTCTTCTGGTGCAAACTTGTGGTCGTAGATAATATCCTCTGCAAGTGATGTCATATACAGTGAACAGCGCGATGTGTGCAACGGTACTAACCATCCTCGATGTACGTCGGTTGTTTAAACGTCGAGATCTGGATGAGGGCGAATCTGTACTTGGCGATGTCTTTGTCTGAAGCACCTATTCGTACTTGTAGGCGTTTCTTCGTCTCCGCGAACTTCTCGTGCTAGGATTCCGAATCAGATGTGTAAAGATCCACCACGGAAAAGACGCACAGGTTTGACAACGAAGCGGAACGGTACACCATGTGTCCGTAACACCTCCTTTTGGAAGTGGAAGACACTGATGATCTTCTCGTGCTCGTCAGCTTCCAGTTCCTCTCGCGGTATTTCCTGTACGTTTTTTGGTTCATAACTTTGCGAAAGAGTAGATGTTCGCATACGCACCTCTGCATACAGCTCTACTGGATCAGGAATGTTCCCAATCATCTCCGAGCCTGTGAACTCCTTTTGCGTCTTCCCGTCCTTGGACACCTCGAACACACGTATCTTTCCTGTTCCTCCAGGTGACAGCGTCACTTCCTTGGAAAGGTGATCCGCAAGGTCGTGAATCATGCTTGTCTTGGGCAAAAGGAACGGATGTGGCGCTTCTTCTCGGTTCTGGATCCCCGTCCATATGATCTTCAAACTTCGCTTCGTCTCGAGCTCTACGATGCTAACGTCCAACTTTTCGTAAAGAATGACGGACGTTGTTGGATTTATGTAGTTAGTGCCCATGATTTCCGCTATACTTTGGTTCAGAGAGCGTTTGAGTATAGACTTGGGGGAACCGTTTGTGACGTGGGTCGTTGTGAAGCGAAGCTTGATAGGATCGTGTCGCAAGAACTCGCCAGCTTTTTGCGACATCTTTGCAAACGTCAGCATGATTTAAAGTCACTAACACGAGGCACGCACGATGTCATAGTTGTGCTTCTTACTCAGTATCAGACTAAACTCGGGATGGTCATGGTCGGGATCCTCGAATTTCGGACGGAAAATGATCATCACGCGGTTCTGCAAGAAATCATAGAACTGTATGGGGTTCGAGTAGAGACCCTGACTCTCCAAGTCATGGATTCTAAAGAAAGGGGATGTTACTGATGGTGTCCAGGTACATGACCCGAGATACTTACTCTTTATCACTGTGATCGACCTGGAAACAGATGACATCTCCGTCCTGTATCTCACTCTGAGCAAATGTCAACTTCTGCTTCATGAGCTCAATCATTCCGGGTTTGATTTCCTACAAAATTTGTTGGGACGTATGTTAGAAGGACTCTGTGTGACTCCGTACCTCGTACAGTTTCAAAGGAGTTCCGGGAGTCCATCTCATACGTTCGTTGATGATAGGGTAGAGGTCTTGCACTTTGCAATTGCGAGAAACGTACACTTTGCCAACACCATACAGAGTTTGCTTAGACGTATCGAAGTTTTTCAGGAAAATCATGATAGAACCTGCAGGAGGGTCGGGCTGGCGATGCGGTATTAGCACAGCCGGGGGGAAAGAGCAACCGGCTTGCCTTGCTGGGATCTGGCATCACGTCGAGATACAGGCGTAGGTCATTTTGCCTTGCGCCCATGTTGTTACGGATGACTTCGAGGGCTGTGAAACAGAATCAAAATGGAGGAATAGAACAAGTGCGATTTTCCGCGCACTGAGTGTAGGCTCATTCTCGGGGATGTGCGTATCGGGTCGAACTGTTTTGTTCTGTCGATTCACCAGAACCCATAACCGAACCTTGTTATCCGGAAGATTGAAGTGGTTGGCAACGCGTGACTTGAAAATATTGTATGTCTCCTGTTTGAGCACACGGAAGCTGGGTAAATCCGAAGGGGGCCAATGCTTCTCATCAAACGTCGCTAGATCGAAACCTTCATGATGTGCGAAGGTGTCGTCAGTGATGACTTTGGCTGTTAGGAACAAATGTTGCTCCTCTCGTTCCCTCTTCTTGGCTTCAATCTGAAGACGTTCCTCGTCGAGTCTGCGTTCTAAACCCAAGTTAACACACGCACGCACATCAAAGAGAAAGACATACTTAGATGAGTTGGTGTATCTTCCTCTTTGAAGGGCGCTAGTATCTCGTCGATCGCAGTCTCCCGAACGTATACCAACATGTAAGCGTTCGTGAAGCGTTTCATGGCGCGGACCTGGTTGCGTTGCAAAGGCTGTGGAATGCCATTCAAAGGTTCGCCGCCATAGTTCTCTTCCAGCACCTCGCGATCAGTCACAGGAGTCACACGATCATCGTCGAACTTGAGCCATCTCGTCTCGCGATCCGGTTTAATCAATGCGAAGTAGTGGCCGCCGTTCACGTCGCCGGAATGCACCAAGACGCCATGCAACTTGTATACCCAATTCTCAGACTTGGTTGGACCTTCGTCGATGAACTCGCCGAGATCGATTTCGAAAGGGAATTCGTGGCGATCGTTTATCTTAAAACGCAAATCGATTAGTGATGAAGAAAGATCGTATTCCATGTAAATCTTACCTTGACCATGGCATCGCGTTGGATGTCATACTCGAAGCGCTTGAGCTGAAGGTGAAGCACAGGGGGGAAAGATTCGAATACGAAACCCTTCTTGGCGTCCTGCAGACCATAACCCTCGGCATGGTACTTGTTTTCGCCCTCCATCATTTCAACAGCAACAAAGTACTTGAAAGATTCATAGAGATTCTTCATTCCCTTGACATTCAGTTGGATGTCTGCATAATGGTTAGCGAAAAACTGTGAACAAGGAAGAGATGCACCCTTGAACTCTTCGATTTTCGAGGACTCGTAGTCGACGTTGACACACTTGATATAGCTCTTCATCTTACCTACAAAGAGCTTGGCGATAGCACCTTCTGCTTTCGTACCCTGTGTTATTGTTAGATGCTGAACGGGCGGTATGAATTCAACCGACCTTCATCTTGGACTCCAAGTTATCCTGTAGTACTCGGTTGAATTCTTGGACGTCGTGCTGATAAAATGAGTCATTTGACTTCCATCCGAACGATTTTGTCAACTCCGTGGTCCCTATTGCGAGCTGAGGTGTAACCGATAGCTATTGTGTAACTGAATACTTACCAACGGGTTGGTCGGATGTTTGTAGATGATAAAATACCCGTTGTAGTGCAAGGGACACACTTTCCGTGGGGTGTTCGTCCTCTGTAGGGATTTGGTACACCGCCTAAATGCTGATGTGAGCATGCTGTATCTTTGCGCCACCGGCACTTGCCTTTCTGAAGTAGCGGGTGCAATACAAAGACTGAAGGAGAGAATTCATGTAACATGTAGCACCTTGGTTCTTCAGCCCGACAAATCCAGTCTCCTTCTTCGAATCGTAGCTGATAGGCGAGGATGAGGGGGGTGAAGATAAGAAAAGTGAGAGGGGCGTTACTTGACAAAGTTATGCCACAACACGCCGGTGGGGTCTTCGAGTACACGAACATATACTGTTACATCGGCAGACTCTTCTTCGATGGTTGGCCGAAGGTGGCCCTCTTGGACATTGAATAATTTGCGTAGTTCGCTGAAGCGAGTGAACCCCCAGTCACATTCCTCGGCAATGAACCGATGATGGGCATCTTATAGACAATATGCGTTGGTAGTCAAAGGAGGGATGCACAAGTGAGACTCACGGCTGACGGTGTATATGGTAGGATCATGGATGTTGGATACGACAAGGGCGAATTGAGCACATGCATGCCAACCTTCGGGGGACTTTTTCGGATCCGCGTAGTCAAGGTAGACGGAGACAGTATCATTGGGGGGTGCGTTGGAGTTTCCGAAAGGGAATAAGAGTATGCGCCTATAAATAAGGGGAGTCGGGGGGACTCGTTTAAGTCAAAGGAGAAGACTGACCATCGGTGACCGCCACACTCAAAGTCTGGACCTGTGATCTTCTTCTCGAGCTTCTTCCAATTCGTCAACCTCCAAGTGTACACTTTGAAATCCTTGACATCATGGCCCAAGTCGGGCATATGCTTTGCAGCAAATGCCTCCTCTACGAAAGGGTGAGAAAGTGGGGCGATATGAAAGGATGATGCAGACATACGATCACGGACTGAGACGACGTCGTCGACGATCTCCATTTGTGGGGCGCCGTTGACTTTTTCGTCGAGGATGTCCATGGTATCAGAGGGCCTAGAAGAGGGGGTTGAGGGTGATGAGTGATTTCTGTGCGATCTGTGGTAGTACCCACCGCGATATGAGACGAGTTTGTGATGGCCGTGAAGAGTCAGACGGGCGACAACACTGAGGGGATAACTATCGCAAAGGACAAAGTGAGTGGGAAATCCTTGTGGATTGCGTAAGCAACCCTACCACCCAAGTCACTTCGTCTGTTTTTTTTTTCCTTACACGATCCTTAGATTGTCTCGACAAGGTGACTTCGAGTCACCACCAGCCTTTTCGCTGTCTACTGTCGGTAATGAGTCAAAGTCGTGTAAGAGCAGGTCGGGCATGGCTTGGCTCCGTGTTGGCGCTAGGCTGTCTGGCCCCGACACCGCCCATACAAACACTCTTGGACGGCGCGTAGCTTGCATAGCGCCTGGGCCGGGTTTCGTTTGGCATACATGTACTAGAATACACTGTGAATGAACACGCTTCTCCTCGGATTCCATAAACACAGCCAACGCGCGCGTTGTATCCATGTTGTAGGGCGGACACGTTCTTGATTCCGAGCCGATGAACGTCTCACACGTAGTAGTAGAGTCGGCGAAAGAACGTAAGCGGTAGTGTAGTCCGTCGGGCGGCCTCATGTCGACAGACCGGCGCCTCTCTTCCCTATTCCCCTCTTTCCCCTTCCTCCATCTTTGTTTGTATGAACAGTCGCACTCAACGCAGAGACGACCGCTCAGCTGCCGATCCTTACAAGCAATGGGCCCCCGCCGACCCAAAGTACAGCCATGACCATGATTCTGAACGCCGACGGAACCGTTCCGCTACAGTGCCGTCCCATTCATACGACCCCAGATCTTATCCTTCTCAGTATAATGACCCGAGACAGCCTTCCCGTTCCCATCGACAGGATCCTCACCACCCCCCCGCAGCACCTCACCCTTCCTATCATGTGTCTGCACAAGCACAAGCACCCGCAACCAGCAGAGCCCATCAATACCCCACGCGGACAGCGCAGCACTCCTCATCCGGTTATCATTACCCACAACCCTCGTCCTTCCAACCTTCACATACAGCCCCCGCTTACCCTGTCGCTGGCTCATCTCGCAGACCCCATCCAGAGACATCCGATCCAAGGTCTTCCAAACGGACCGCCCCCGCCCCAGTTCAACAGACTTACGAGCACATGTCCGGCGGCGAAGAGATGCCAAGACCTTCCAGACATGCTTCTCGCCCCCTTCACTCCTCAACGCACCCTCCCACTTCCGCCCCACCAAATCAAACGTTCTGGAATCCCACGCAGGACCTGACCTCTCGGCGTCATAAAGATTCTTATGTAGAGCGAGAGAGAGACCAGGGGCGGGGGAGGGAAGGGGAAAAGGAAAGGGAGAGGGAGAGGGATAGAGAGAGAGACAAACCTACCGCCGAGCCTGAAAACAGATACAAGGACAGAGCAAGGCCTGAGCGGTATCGCGAACGAGAACGAGACCGTGCCCCAGAAGCTCGATATCAAGAACCAAGCAGGAATAGGCCCTACGACAAGCGCAAGGATTCTGACACGGAGGGACCGTCCTATCCCGACCCAAGAAGCGCGTCCAAAGTGTCATTGACTGGGAGAGAAGGCCATCCCACTGCTGCTCGTGAGCCAAGCAGTGGGCATAGAAGACACCGAACGGAAGATGGGACAACATCCACCGTAAGTTTGGTTATAGTTTATACTCATGGATCGTCCAACGCGTCAACAGGGTCGTCGACATCAGTCTGAAAACACACAGAATCCGATCACCACCATGCCGTCGCAATCCACTGGTGTACCACAGCCAGACGCACAGCAGACAGGTGAACCCCCGCCTGCCCCCCGCGTAATGCCTGTTTACCTTCCGTCAAAAGCCAAGTCACAACGCTCACATCGAGATGGACGTCCGTCGACTGCTCAAGGCGCTCAATCCGGCAGTGATACTGAACGGGCCACTAGCAAGGTAGTTCATATCAGATCGTCATATCACGCTCGTGCTAATATCCGAACTTAGCATCGTATGGAACGCACACCTTCGGGTCCAGCGATACAAAGGCACGACGCCCATGCGTCCAGTTCCACGAGGGATCGAAGTAATCACGATGTACAGCTTGGCCCACGAGATGATGCGAGGAGGCTAGAGGTACGATCACCCGCTGTGCGTCGGAATCAGTCATTGTACAGCTCACATTGAATGTAGGGCAAGTACGGAGCGCACCAAGATATTCGCCAGCCTTTGGCACCCATCAACGTCGATATCCCTCTTGTGACACCAGGATTCAACGCGTCCACTCTACCCGCTGAAACTAGGCCCCCAATTGCACAACAAATTGTTAGTATTCGCGCAGGCCAGGGTCCTTCTGATCCGCACGACGCGCATTTTAAGTCATCGGCAATTTCACATTCGGGTGCCCCACAGGACATCGACATCCACCCTCCCCATCCACCTTCCGCATCGATTGTCAAGGCCCCTAGTCGCACTCGATTGCAGTCTTCTGAGACGCGGACTCAGCCTGATCGTCCGGCTGTCGTGGAGCGCTCACGTACCGAGCCTCATGTGGGTGATCTACCTCCTGGCCAACGCATGTCTATCCACGAGTCAAGAGCGATGCCTATCCCCATTTCTAAACCCTCCTACCCTCGTGGGAACCCGGAAACAGGGGCGGATAACGCAAGTTCATCGTATCCACACAGTCGTCCTCCTTCTCGTTCTGCGCATAGGACTTCTGTCTATAACACCGTCCCTCCCGCAGTCACTGGTCCGCGTCCTCTGCGTTCGGCTTCCCAAGGTCCCCAAATAAATGAGCCTCCTACCCGCCCGCCGTCCATGGCACATGGCCCAATATCATCCTCGATTCCAAACCAACAGTCTGTCCCCCAATCATCTCATCCAACTAATGATAGTCCTTCGAGGACTGGGCATACTTATGGTTCACTGTCGTCTGCTCAGCCAAGTCCCAAAAACGCACAGCTCCATAGTGTGACTCTCAGTCACTCTACGTCCACACAGCACGCGCCATCTGCTCCTCCTAGTGCCCATCAGACCCCGGTCATTGTTTCTCAGACGTTTGCTTCGTCCTCTCGTCCTTCGACACGAGACAGCGCACATGCGAATGCACCAACGGCTCATCAGCAGTCCGCAGATCGCCAATCGACAGTGGACATACGTCCAGGGTTACGGCAGGCATCAAACGGCACCACACTGGAAGCTGCCTGGGTTGTTCAGACACCAACTACTGTCAGGAATACCAAGATATCCCGAGAGGACAAGTACTTGCGAGACCATCGCTTTAACTCGGAGACGCCTCACCCCCAGCTTCGTCAAGTACTTTCACAAGATGACGACCCTTTCCGGCGTGCATCCTCGTCCATGATGAAAGCGAGTCAGGCCGCGACTCCAACAACATCGTCGCAACGGAATTCCCCTGGTACGAAATCAAGAGACGTCCCTTTTGGTACTCCACGAGGTACGTCGGCAAATAATTCGCCCAGGTATGGGTCCGCAAAACAGGTGATATTTGCAATCTCTGAAATTTGCCTTCTATTCTCATATTTCATGTCACTGTGTAGGCACCCACTCCCGATCACATACCGAGGCAAAGTCTGCCGCCGCAGGTTACAGGACCACCGCAGATCGCCATCGTCGGGGCAACTCCTATTACCATGGTTCGCGAATTACCTCAAGGCCGTGTTGATCATGGATTCCTTGCACCCTTTCCTGCGCCCACTCGGACCTCGAGAACGACTTCTAGCTCACAGGACCAACTTTCTCAGCCCCCACAGCCTGCTGTTGGAATCACTTCACCCACATCTCATCAGCCCCCGCTTGTGCAAGTGGTCCGTGCGCCGTCTTTGTTTCAGCCATATCGACCACCGTCTCTTCCAATTGCTGAAGATAATGGCCAATCTTCACCTCCACCGATTCCGATTCCGCCACCCAAGGGTCCAGAGGACTCTCCACCTCCTATCGAGACACGAACGAGTGAAATTATCCCGACACGTTCGCAGAGCGCAGAGCCTTTCCAAACCCATGCGCTTTCAGTCCCCGAGGTACAGAGCGAAATGTTTCACCTTCCCTCGCAGCATCCAGTATCGTCCCCTTTTCCATCAATGCCACCTCCACACACCGCACATAACGTGCAACCTAGTAAACCGGATAACAATACGGTTCCAACATCAATGTTGGATAGGTCTGCGGACGTTGCGCAGGTTGATGCCAAGCTTTTAAAACCACCCTTCTCTCTCCCGGACGACGTGCCAGTAGTTCATCAGGAGATCATGTTGTCTGTTCCCGTTCTTCCATCTCTGCCCTTGGCTCCTCCTGCACGGCTGCGACCGAAAGTTACGATTGAGGATGTGCCAGAGTATCCTCCTGTGCTGAGTAAGCCAGTCACCGCGACTGCACCGATCGCAACACCTGCAATCCTGGAATCGAGGCCTGTACAACCATCATACCCCACTACCCTCGCGAAGGCAAACTCAAGCTCCCAGTCCGCAGTAGTAGACCAGCCCACTCACAGACACTCACCTCAAGCAAATAACAAAGACTCACTTCTGTATCGTGGTGCTGAGCCCATCACCATGCCCACCGCTCCGCCGATGCCTCCGCCACCCCCAATTGCTGCACCGATGTCCGCTCGTGTGCCATCATATGCACCTCCTCCTCAGGCCACGTCTTTCCCATCTGCCCCGGCAGCACCTGCTCAACGTGCTGTGAATACTGGACTCTCTCGTACATATCAGCGTGCCGCGGAGATGTTGCAGACAAGTAAGCTCTCAACTTCTACCAATCCCGGACCCATTAGGTATGTCAACAAGTCTGCCGCTGCGCCAGTACAGCCAGCATATAACCCTGCCGTTAGCGTTACTGGTCAACACCAACCAGTGAATAATGTTAGCATACAAGGCCCTTCGTCTTCCAGGCCCGTATATGCGACTACAGCTACCACCCTTCCAACTACCTCGGCCACAGCTTCTATACCGAAGGCTACTGCACACCCGACGACGATCGGACCTGGCCCGCCAGGAGTTGCATCGGGATCGCATATATCTGCTCCTTTGAACAATGGAGTCAATATCCCACCGCCATCCTTTGCTGACATGAGGCAACAGCCGAGCCGCCCAGGACCTTTGTTAATGCCTTCTGTAGATGCCCCATCCACGAGTGTATCATCGACAATCGCTGTCAGAAATCCTCATCAAGAACAACCCATCGTAGATTCCACACGACCTCGCGATGTCCCCTCCGCCACTCGCCCGATTCCCCCTTCGTCACATACATACCCTACCACTACTCGCCCAAGCACATCCGCTGCAACAATAACAACTCAGCACACACATGTAACTCCAGTCCAACCGCCAACGCATAACCGAGTGGCATCTTTACCCAACACATCGTCATCTTCTGCAGCGCAAAAGCCGCCTTCACCTCGCAAATATTCACAGCCTATTCCTCCTACCTTAGCTTCAACGCAACCTTTCCCGGCTCGCCCACCTGCCCCGGAATACCAGTCAGCCCGGGCCCCAGTCTCTGCGCCGGTGTTCCCTCCTGCTCCAGTTCGATCAGCACGGCTGCCTTTCCCAGATCGCACGAATGACCCCGATATGCTGAAAACCCCATCATCCATCGCTCCGTCCCCCATGCTCAATCCGGACACCTCCCACGTCGTGCCACAGCATATGGCTGTTCCGATCCGAACACGGAAGTCATCCACAGACTCGAAAGATGACAAGAAGAAGCCAGGGATATTTGGTACCATCTTCAGGACAAGAACGCTCTCATCAAAAGCGGCCGAAGCCCCAGTTGTTTCTACAACTGCGAGAGCGTCAGTCGATCAAGGGAGGGTTCAGCCGGATGTCTCGGTTGTCGCTCCGGCCCCTGTGCCTCGTGGGGTGACGTCGACTTCGGCACCAAAGGAATCAAGTTCCTCTGTGCCACCGACCACCTCTGCGTCTTTCTATGCGAGATCGCAGGCCAAGCCCAAGGCGAGGATGCCCGATTCAATTGTCTTCCCTCCTCCAACACAGGCACCACGGGAACACAGGGATACCACCCCACATATCTTCACCCCGTTCAAGTTTCTGCATTCCAAAAGGAACCGAACGATGTCAGCTGCGTCTCTCGATGTCTGTGATGGGAATACTGCTGTAAGAATCTCGTTGCGTCTTTCCAACTTGCGGTTAATCACGCCTTTTGACAGACGAACACTGTGATCGGATCCCCTGATCACTCCACCCTTGGCCAGGCTCAACCTCTGCCGCCTATTGTAACCCCTGGAACTCGCGACCCATTGATTGCGGCAACAGAATGGAGAGACAGGGAAGAAGCTGAACGAAGAGAACGTAGGACTCATCGTATTCGCCGACCCGGGGTCACATTTGACCTGGAAGAGGAACCCCCTTCGCCAGCACCTGGCACTGCGAACAGGCGGAAGAGGCTGATTCGCCGCGGGTCCGGGCGCACACATACGCCTGGTACACCTGGACCTTCACGTGGTTGATAAATGATCGTTATGTTGTGCTGGATTATAAGTACCTTACTTAAATTAGACTCAGGTTATGTATGCTATGCCACACCTAGTATTGTATGTACTCGTCGTTGATGTCGATATCTAAACATGTAATATTTTGCTCTGGTCAGATTGTGACAAGGCGCGTGACACCTCGCGTACGTTACAGACTAACATCTCGGTTCTTGATCAGCCTATCGGCGTCATCATGTACTCAAACAGAAAACGAAAACCACCGCCTCAAGCAGGCGAAGTTACCACCAGTTCATCGACGCCCCCCGAAGCGTACCCTCACCGGCTTAACTTGTATGTTCTGTCGCTTCGTGACCGGCGATGTGTGCTCAGACATGCGCCAGCTACAATATACCACCACTCTATGAAGTCACACTAGAAGAGTTCGAAACGTGCGCGCTCGACCGCCTTCGCGTGCTCGCAGAGATCGAGGCCTCGTTTGCGCGAAACCGATCATGGGAGGAGCTGAAGAGCGTGACAGATAGCCAATGCAAAAAGCATCTTATGCTTAACAGCAACACGGCCAAATCTATTTCGGTGTATGAAGAACGACAGAAGGATCATCTCGGCCATTTCG
Source organism: Leccinum rimulosum (assembly GCA_038091395.1). Taxonomy (NCBI): domain Eukaryota; kingdom Fungi; phylum Basidiomycota; class Agaricomycetes; order Boletales; family Boletaceae; genus Leccinum; species Leccinum rimulosum. The sequence goes on from JBBPOJ010000153.1 coordinate 25,083, forward strand.
TGCTTCGGCTGGCGTTTTGCCGTTCGTGCGTTCATGTGTCTTTTTCTGATGTGTTGAGAGTGTATCTTTTTTCTCTAGAGAAGAATTAAGAAGGCGATTCGTCAAGGCAGAGACAACGCTGTTTAAAGTGCGGTACGAGACGGATGATTCTGGGGAACGGGCAGAATTTCTTCGGACACAGACATTTTTGGCTTCGACCAAGGTACCTTGTGGAGTCCATGCGCCATTACTTGCGCTGAGACACCTTAATTAGGTCAACAGTGCCGAAAAGGAAAAGCTCGTGGATAAGCTGAAGATCGTGGCCGAATGCAATAGCAAACCGGGCAGCTTTGTGGAACCGATTGGAGAATATCACAAGGTATGTCGGTGCACACGATCCGATGGGCTGTCAAACGAGCATTTCATCGCAGGTTCATTGGACCAGAGTGCCTGATCTAGTCGCCAGGAGACGCGTTTTTCTGAAGGGAGGTAACGCATACGTGTCCACCAAAGAATTGTCCAGTTTCGTGTTCAACGAGTTTGAAAGAAGACTGGAGGAGGCACTCGAGGTGATTTCTGCTCGTACGATCACATCGCACTCTTCTGAACCGAACAAGTCTGCTGCCAGAATGCTTCCCCGCTTAGATGAGGACACGAGGCTGGTGCCTATATTAGACAATCTTTCTCAGGGATTCCTCGCTGGCGTCCCATCAGATTGGGTGAATCCCTCGGCGACCGGAGACGAGATCCGAGCCGACATGATCGATGACCTCTCGAGGAAACACTTCCCCATGTGTATGCGAAACTTGCACGAGTGCTTAGTCCGAGATCGGCATCTAAAGCATTTTGGGAGGTTGCAATATGGACTGTTTCTCAAGGTAGGCTGATGCACTCGACCTTTCGATTGCGCAACCCATCGGTTTTACAGATTTTGGGTCTTTCTATCGACGAAGCGATTTTGTTCTGGCGAAAGTCGTTCGGCAACATAACGGACGACAAGTTCAACAAGGAATACAAGTACAATATTAGACATTCTTTCGGTTTGGAAGGGAAACGCGCAAATTATCCTGCCAAGAGGTATGTATTACACGTGTTTCGAATCTGTACCCACGGCTGATAAGGGTATAGTTGCCAACAAATCCTTACGAACGACAAGCCCGGGGTTGGTGACTGTCACGGATGTCCATATCGTCATTTCAGCCCCGAAAACTTGCACACTGCTCTACTTGCAGCGTATTCCTCTCGGGGGCTCACCTCGCAGGACCTGCACGAGGTCATGAGGACAGTCAAGGATGGCCACTATCACGTTGCGTGCACGCGTGTCTTTGAATTAACGCACGCCAGTCAAGGAGTCAAAAAGGGCGAAGGTATAGGTGGTGGAGATAGCGTGGTACATCCCAACCAGTATGCCGCAAGAAGCATCGAGCTCGAGAAACCGAGGGACGCGATGGTAGTAGAGTCGCAGGATAGTACTATAGATCTATAATCAGTATCTGGGGTCCCTCATCAGATCTCGTGTGGACCCCGACGACTGGCTGCCTGAGTACATATACGTCAGTTCGGCTGCGCCATGCGACAATTTGTGTCGTCTGCCTCTCTCTACGCCTCCATTCCTCAGAGCCTGTGCAACAAAAATGGCTCGCATTATGACTCTCAAATCAAACGGTGGCTCCACAGGGAAAAGTAAAAATGTACTTCAGCAGTACGTTGAGACAGATGGTCACTTTTCGATGGTCAGGTACGGCATGCCTTCCACGCCTTGTCGATCCATGCTGAACCCACTGGTACAGAAACTTTAGGTTGGCTGACCTCGTCACTATCATGAACGGTGTCTGTGGCTCCTTTTCGATATTTTCCTCTGCTCAGTACTTGGTGACGAACGACGAGGAGTGCCTGCGGTGGGCATTTGCCCTCCCCCTAGCGGGGCTCATGTTTGACTTCTTCGATGGAAAGGTCGCGAGGTGGCGGAAATCCTCTAGCCTGCTGGGACAAGAGCTGGACAGCCTGGCTGACTTGGTAGGCATCATATCCCGTTTTGCGATCACGCTCGGCCTCATGTTGCTGTAGATTTCCTTTGGCGTCGCTCCAGCCCTCCTCGCCTTTGTTGTCGGTTTTCGAACATATCTCGATACTGTTTGCCTAACAGGCTTCATATGTTGTGGACTGGCCCGCCTCGCCCGCTTCAATGCGACAGTCGCGCTCGTTCCCAAAGATGGCGCAGGGAAAGCGCGGTACTTTGAAGGACTTCCCATCCCATCTTCCCTTGCCCTCGTCGCCATTCTGTACTATTGGACTCGCCAAGGCTGGATAGAGGGCAAAGCTGGCATACCAGGCGGACTCGTGACATTGTGGGGCCCATCCGGTGGCCGTGGAGACGTGCACCCGGTCAGTGTCGTCTTTGCCATGTGGGCTGCTGCGATGGTCAGCAAAACCCTCCGTGTTCCTAAACCGTGACCGTTTGATGGCCGTGGAGTGGTTGGTATTTGTGGATTCCCCGGGAAAAGACGAGGTACTGCTGCGCTACGATTTCCTCAAGGAGGCGTGGCGACCAGCTGTATGGTTCGATGACACCTTACGACGAATGTATGTGTATGCATTGTGGATTTGCTATTACTTGTGGCGCTCATTACGTAAATCGTATGCGTGATTTGAATCTTTGTGCTTTGCGTTACAGTAAGCTATCATGGCACCGCGGTCAATCAAACGTGGGGCGGCGCGCAACGCACAGCCAGAAGAGAAGCAATTGCTCGTTAATATGCCTATCGACGTGCTTATCGAGGTCAGCGCGCTGCCCAATTTAGAGTGCTCTAATGACCGGAGCAGATCTTCCCCTATTCGAAACCCTTGGACCTCCTTCATCTTTGTAGGACCACAAAGGGGTTGCGTGTCTTCCTCTTGAACCGCAATAAATGTTCTGCGCTGTGGAAGAGTGTCATTAGCAACGTCGGTGGCTTCCCTACTTGCCCGGATCACATCTCGGCACCCGCATACACACATCTTGCTTTCGTTCCAGTTTGCCACGTGAGTCGTTCCTCCAATCCGAGCTCACTGATGCCGATTGTACCCAGGGGTGCTTCAATCCCTGCGAAACCGTCGAGTGGGAACTGCGGATGCGCTGCTGCTCGAACTGCTGGAAAGACATGTTCGTACGAGTCATTTAGCAAGGTATCACCGCTCTCTCAACATCTTCTTTCCAGGACGATCCCGCGCCCTGTTTCCTCACCCTACGGCCCTCTTCAGAATGTGAAACTCCCAATGGCCTCGACTCACTCCACGTTAATCGATAGTGATTCGGAAGTTTCGGTAGGCGTGGATTTCTTTCCCGCCGTCTGCTCTCGACTAGATTTAAAAACCGCCAAGAGTCGTAAACGACCAAAAGGGGTTCCTATCAGTGAGTTCGTGGTCGAACAGAACAAACTTTGGGATTCTATTATGAAGGTGGGTCATCGTGGCTCGACCTCGAGGTAACTGTTCAAGCTTCGTCCACCTTCAGCACGCGCGACTTTGTCAAGGTTGGCACAGAGAGATATTAAGAATCAAGGCCGTGCAGCTCACGCGGGTGAGGGATCAAAGAATCCGAGAGTGTGTTCCTGATCAATTGTTGGTCGCTGCGAGCCCTGACGTTCAGATCAGCATCAAGCGTATGCTCTCAAAACAGGGTTGGACAAAGAGCGATCTGTCTGGTTTCTCGAAATTGCCGGAAGTTAATAAACTTGAACCCTTGACGCCTACCGGTTAGTATCATTACGCAGTGTTGTTAGATTTCTTGACCCTTTTAGAATGGGCGAAGATCCAGCCTCGCCTCGTTCTCCGGCTAGAGAAAGTCGAGGAGATGACGATCTGGCACGATCGCATTGGCACATGGAAGTCCGCAATCACAATCATTCAAGAAGAGGTCATGAAGGACCCTGCTATGAAAGCAAAACCTGAGACCGTCGACATCGCCATGTTGTCGGTTGTACGCTCGATGTTAGAAAGTAGCATCCATTCCGACTTTACCCTAGACGATGCGAAGAAGAAATTATCTCGTATGATACCTCAAGCGATCCGGAAATGGAGCTCGGACGCCGTAGAGGAACTCGAGTCGTTTGCTCGGGAACAGTTGAATCTCTCTCCTCTGTCGAAACCGTCTAGCCTCCCCTCAGTCATTTTTCGCTGCAATCAGTGTGCTGACAGCGAAAGGTTAACGTTTGACGAAGCACTGTCCCATCAACACCTTCACAAGAAGAGGTATACCAAAAAGCGGAATACGTCCAAGATGTCTATTCATGAAAGCCTCCAGTTAGAATACACGTGGCTTCCGCGGGATATCGACGTTCTTCAGGTTGATGTTCGAGTGTCCCGAAAAGTTGAGAATCTGATCAAACGGATGGGAAAGAACCCGAGCAGGGTCACGTACGGTGAGATGTGTCGCTCGCCTGTCAAGGTGGCGTGTTGTGTCTGTCGCATGCCGACCAACATGGATTTCAAAGCTGCTGTGCGTCGGGTTATCCTATATTTTTTCTGCATGTTGACGCGTGCTTCGTTTTGCAGTTTGATCATTGTCTCGTTGATCATCTCCGGCAGAAGGAAACTGAGATATGGACACGCATATCGGCGAGGAAGATTGTTAAGACGTCCGAAGACAAGTAGATGTCAGCTCACTGGCAGGGATGTGACTAGAAGAAGAGATAAGAAGTTCCGCTTGTATGTAACTATAAGCTGACGTGAATAAAGCACATTGCGCACGAATACACCGTGACCATTTGCAACGAGTAGATATGTAATGTAAAATTGCAACAAACGTACGGTTCCGCGTCCACCCGGTCAGTGTCCCATATAGGCTGTTGCGACGGTCAGTAAAACCATAAACCGTGACTGTTGGCGGTCGTGGAGTACTTCAATGCGACAGTCGCGCTCGTTCCCAAAGACGGCGCAGGGAAAGCGCGGTATTGTGGATTTGCTATTACTGGCGCTCATTACGTAAATCGTATGCGTGATTTGAATCTTCGTGCTTTGCGTTAAGCTATCATTATCATGGCACCGCGGTCAATCAAACGTAGGGCGGCCGGCGACGCAGAGCCAGAAGAGAAAAAGCAATTACTCGTTAACATGCCCATTGACGTGCTTATCGAGGTCAGCGCACTGCCCCATTTAGACTGCTCTAGTAAATGACCGGAGCAGATTTTCCCCTATTTGAAACCCTTGGACCTCCTCCATCTTTGCAGGACCACAAAGGGATTGCGTGCCTTCCTCTTGAACCGCAATAAATGTTCAGCGCTGTGGAAGAGCGTCATCAGCAATGTCCGTGGCTACCCTAGTCTCCCTACTTGCCCGGATCACATCTCGGCACCCGCATACACGCACCTTGCTTTCGTTCCAGTTTGCCACGTGAGTCATTCCTCTAATCCGAGCTGACTGATGGGCCAATCGTACCCAGGGGTGCTTCGGTCCATGCGAAACTGTCGAGTGGGAACTGCGGATGCGATGCTGCTCGAACTGCTGGAAAGACATGTTCGTACGAGTCATTTGGCAGGGTGTCACCGCTCTCTCAACAGCTTCTTTCCAGGACGATCCCACACCCGCCTTTTGATCTCCCACCCTACGCCCATCTTGAACGCCTGAATCTTCCAATGACCTCGAGGCACTCCACGTTGATCGACAATAATTCGGAAGTTAGGGTCGACATGGATTACTTTCCCGCTGTCTGCTCTCGATTAGATGTAGAAGTCGCCATGAGTCGCAAACTACCAAAAGATGTTCCTATCAGTGAGTTCGTGGTCGAACAGAACAAACTTTATGATTCTATTCTGAAGGTGGGTGGATCATCGTGGCTCGTTTTCGAGACAACTGTTCAAGCGTCGTTCACCTTCAGCATGCGCGACTTTGTCAAGGTTGGCACAGGGAGACATTGAGAGTCAAGGCCGTGCAGCTCAGGCGGGTGAGGGATCAAAGAATCCAAGAGTGTGTTCCTGATCAATTGTTGGTCCCTGCGAGCCCTGACGTTCAGATCAGCATCAAGCGTATGCTCTCAAAACAGGGTTGGACAAAGAGCGATCTGTCTGGTTTCTCGAAATTGCCGGAAGTTAACAAACTTGAACCCTTGACGCCTACCGGTTAGTACATCATTACGCAGTGTTGTTAGGTTTCTTGCTAAGTAGATTTCTTGACCCTTTTAGAATGGGCCAAGATTCAGCCTCGCCTCATTTTCCGGCTGGAGAAAGTCAAGGAGATGACGATCTGGCTAGATCGTATTGGCACATGCAAGTCCGCAATCACATGCATTCAAGGAGAGGTCGTGAAGGACCCTGCTGTGAAGGTCAAACCTGAGACCGTCGACATCGCCATGTTGTCGGTCGTACGCTCGATGGTAGAAAGCAGCATCCATTCCGACTTTACCATAGACGATGCGAAGAAGAAATTATCTCGTGTGGTACCTCAAGCGATCCGGAAATGGAGCTCGGACGCCGTAAAGGAACTCGAGTCGTTTGCTCGGGAACAGTTGAATCTCTCTCCTCTGTCGAAACCGTCTAGCCTCCCCTCAGTCATTTTCCGCTGCAATCAGTGTGCTGACAGCGAAAGGTTAACATTTGACGAAGCACTGTCCCATCAGCACCTTCACAAAAAGAGGTATACCAAAAAGCGGAGTACGTCCAGGATGTCCATTCATGAAAGCCTCCAGTTGGAATACACGTGGCTTCCGCGGGATATCCACGTTCTCCAGGTTGATGTTCGAGTGTCCCGAAAAGTTGAGAATTTGATCAAACGGATGGGAAAGAACCCGAGCAGGGTCACGTATGGTGAGATGTGTCGCTCGCCTGTTATGGTGGCTTGTTGTGTCTGTCGCATGCCGACCAACATGGATTTCAAAGCTGCTGTGCGTCGGGTTATCCAATCTTTTTTTTTCCATGTTGACGCGTGCTTCGTTTTGCAGTTTGATCATTGTCTCGTTGATCATCTCGGGCAGGAGGAAACTGAGATATGGACACGCATATCGGCGAGGAAGATTGCTGAGACGTCCGAAGACAAGTAGATGTCAGCTCACTGGCAGGGATGTGACTAGAAGAAGAGATGAGAAGTTCCGCTAGTATGTAACTATAAGCTGACGTGAATAAAGCACATTGCGCACGAATACACCGTGACCATTTGCAACGAGTAGATAATGTAAAACTGCAACAAACGTACGGTTCCGCGTCCAGCCGGTCAGTGTCCCATATAGATAAAACCATTAACCGTGATTTTTGGCGGTCGTGGAGTACAGTGACTTTTAGATCCGGTTTCCGCCAGGGGCACTCCGAGTCATTACGTAAATCAATGTATCCATGAAACCCCTTTTCATTCACCTTTTCGTTTAAGCTATCATGGCACCGCGGTCAATCAAACGTAGGGCGGCGCGCAACGCAAAGCCAGAAGAGAACAAGCAACTACTCGTTAACATGCCTATCGACGTGCTTATCGAGGTCAGCGCGTTGCCCAGTTTAGACTGTCACGGTAGTACTAACCATATCCTTGGAGCAGATCTTCCCCTATTTGGAGCCCTTGGACCTCCTCCATCTTTGCAGGACCACAAAGGGCCTTCCTCTTAAACCGCAATAAATGTTTTACACTGTGGAAGAGCGTCATTGGCAACGTCGATGGCTTCCCTACTTGCCCGGATCACATCTCGGCACCCGCATATACGCACCTGGCTTTCGTTCCGGTTTGCCACGTGAGTCATTCCTCCCAGCAACCCGAGCTGACTGATACCAATTGTACCCAGGGGTGCTTCGGTCCATGCGAGACCATCGAGTGGGAACTGCGGATGCGATGTTGTTCGAACTGTTGGCAAGATATGTGCGTACGAGTCACCCAGCAGGGTGTCACCGCTCTCTCAACAGTTTCTTTCCAGGACGATCCCATACCCGCCTGTTTATCGCCCACCCTACTACGCCCATCTTCACGATGTGAAACTCCCAGCGGCCTCGACTCACTACCAGTTAAACTTCGCTGCTCATGATGACACTGACAGCGCTCGGACTGATTTCGCAATTGGAGTCACCTCTGGTTCATTTCCTGCTGTCTGTTCTCGACTAGATTTAAAAACCGCCAAGAGTCGTAAACGACCAAAAGAGGTTCCTGTGGATGAGTTCGTGGCCGAACAGAACAAATTTTGGGACTCTGTTCGGAAGGTGGGTCATTCTGGCTCGTCTCGAGATAACCGTTCAAGCGTCACCCACCATCAGCACGCACGAATTTGCAACGATTGGGAGGTGGGGAGATTGAGAGCCAAGGCTGTGCACCTCACGTTTGTGAGGAAACAAAGAAGACGAGAGTGTGTCCTGAATATCTGCTCGTCGCCGTTGTCCCTGATGTCCAGATTAGCATCAAGAATATGCTCTCAGCACTGTACCCAGTAAAAAGGGATATATCTGGATGTCCGATGTTTTCGCAATTGCCTGAAGTAAGGAAACCCGAACCCTTAACGCCTGCTGGTTAGTAAATCATTGCGGAGTGTTAGACGATGACTTGATCTTTTTAGAATGGGCCAAGATTAAGCCTCGGCTGGTGAAAGCCAATGAGGAGTGGGTCTGGATCCGTTATATTCTCGCATACAGGCACACAATCCTAGACATTCAAGAAGAGCTCGCACAGGACCCTACTTTGAAGGTGAAACCTGAGACGATCGACATCGCCATGTTGTCGGTTGTGCGCTCGATGTTAGAAAGCGATGTCCATTCCTACCTGAACCCAGACAATGCGGAGAAAAATTATTTGCCAGTGATTTCTTTGCCAGACGATGCGAAGATGAAATTATCCCGTGTGGTACCTCAAGCGATCCGGAAATGGAGCTCGGACGCAGTAGTAGAAGAACTCGAGTCGTTTGTTCGGAAACGGTTGAGTCTCTCTCCTCTGTCGAAACCGTCTCGTCTCCCCTCGGTCATTTTCCGCTGCAAGAAGTGCAACGAAAGGTTAGTGTTCGACAAAGCATTGTCCCATCCGCACCTATACAAGGAGAGGTGCGACGGAGAGCGGAATACGTCCGACATGTCCACCTATGAAAGGCTCCTGGCGAAGTACCATAGCCCGCTTCCGCGGGACATTGGCGTTCTCCAGATCGACGTCACAGCATCCCGAAGGGTCGAGAATCTGATCAGACGAATGGGAAAGAACCCGAGCAGGGTCACGTACGACGAGCTGTGTCGCTCGGCGACTGTCAAGGTGGCTTGTAGTCTGTGTCGCTTGCGGACCAACATGGATTTCAAAGAAGCTGTACGTCGGGTTATCCAATCTTTTTTCTGCATGTTGACGCGTGCTTCCTCTTGCAGTTCGATCATTGCCTCGTTACTCATCTCCGGAAAAAGGAAACTGAGATATGGACCCGCATAAGTATCGGCGAGGAAGACTGCTGAGATGTCCGAAGACAAGTAGATGTCAGCTCACTCGCAGGGACGTGACTAGAAGATGAGATGAGAATTCCTATTACGCAGTACGTGTGTGCTTATAAGCTAAAGTGAATCAAGCATACGGGGTCGCGGATGGCAGATTTTGTGAACACACCATTTTGCAGCAAGCTACAGTAGTTGTCCCTGGACAACATCATCATACGAAGATCGAGTCTCCAAAGTTTCGATCTTACAGCTCAGCATCACCCTCACTGTACCAATATAATAGCTCAAGGAGACATTTTTATGTCCTCTCGTTTCCTTTTTCTAATTTTCTCCCGCTGCATGTCGAATTCCTCGAACGTTGATTCCCATTCCTCCTTCTCACTTGCATGTCTCTGCGCCTGTTCCCATTCACTTTGGTCTTGATTCTTGCCTTGTCCGTTTCCCCACAAGCAATTCGCCCAGTCGAGATCCTTGTCCACAATAGCGACCTTGCTACCTGGACTTTTCGTGAACCCAGCAGCGCATAGCTCCACTAGAATCGGGGTGTCGAAGAAGGACCGCCGGTTGGGAAAGTGTATGAAGCACCGAGTAAGAATACGGCAGTATGTGCCTATCGGCCCTTGCGTTATCTCGCACCATTCGAGTGTAAGAACCGCGCCATGCTCACCTGGGTGTCGACCGTGTCTGACCGTAGCCAAAAATTGAACTCTTCCAGCTGTTCCCGAGACAGGCCATACGAAGCAGTGAAATATACAATGAAATGGGGCTGCACTTGGGGCTACAAAGGATGTCGATCCTCGGACGAGCGCGTATCAAATAAAAGAACTTACATTAGCTATGCACTGAGAAGAATTTCCGAGTATGCCAACGTAAAATATTGTGAGGGTCGAGGGAGGTGCTAAGGAGGTGAAATGCCAAGCTAAACTAGAACCACACCTACCTCGGAGCTCCCTTGCGCGATCCCTCTCCCACAAAGCAGCAATCACGACAAGATGAATAGTGTCCCCATACTCGGGAATGTAGTCTTTCTTCAGCGATTTTCATCGAACCCAGGGGTCAGAAGAGGGATCGTTTCAACGTGCTTGCGTACCTTGACCCATGGCAATATTCAATCTCCATACTTGCTCACCCCCGATGTGAGCTTCTTGCCACTCCGCTATGTGTTTCGCCCATATTTTTCTCGAAGATTCTTGGCCCGATGCACAGCTCTGGGCCACTGAATACCTCGAACCGCTCAGCGGTCGAGGCCTGCCCCGGTACTTCATGGATGGCGCATTCAAGCATGCAACATCGCATCGAGTGCGGCACGTTCAGGAGCGATGTATTCCCAAGCAGAAGGATATCGAAAAACACGAGAGCAAGGTGAAGAGATTCCGTGTAAGCCTAATGAAGAGAAGGACACGAGTCGCTGTTCACGCATGAAAAGAGCCATCCTTGTACAATGGGAATAAAAGCACTTACAGAGACTGAGAATCATTCTGCTCTTCTTTGGGCAGGTTCATAGTAGCTTCAGCTCCTTGCGCCGTACGCGCAACATCGCGTACCCGCCAGAACTCTGAGTATACCTTTCAATGATCAAAATGACCGACTAGAGGGATCGAGCTGACCGTCGATGGCGTTCCTCTCACCTGAGAATGCTACCATCTCAGCGTCTAGAGTGATGTTGACATCTTGCTTTTCGAATCCATACAACGCCGCCTTGATTACTCTGCTCTCCCCATTCAATTCTTGGTTCGATCTTGGGAAGAAAACACTTACGGATGCACGGCGAAGCGATCCAAGGTCGAGTCCCGACTCCCTCTTGCTCTTGCTGAATATACTGATCCATGTTTCACCATCCTCGCAAAACCGAACACGAATCTGGGCTCGCTCCCCGTCGTATTTCGTCTCAGCCCATATTTCACCACATCGGTATCTAAAAGCGCGAGAGCGTACAAGGGGTTTCGACCTGTTGCCGACTTGGGTACCTCCACCGGCACGCCCCAGTGCGGGTGAACGGCTACGAGCGTACCGCCTGATTCAAAACCCATTGCAGCCTCGTCTAGGATTTCTCGTACTCTGTACATCTTGATCATGGATTCAGAGGGTCCCATTATTTCATGAACTGCTCTCTCGTCAGCACTTGCTTGCTGCGCTGTTGTAGTCGAGCAAGTCTCGACTCAGCGTCGCAGCCGGGGGGGGGCATACAACAAGGTACGCAACTTGAAGTCCGTGAGAATGATCTAAATGAGAAAGGCAGCATCGGCGGTTGGAAGGTAACCGTAGAGAGAGCATAATATCGAAGACTTGGAGCACTTTTCAGTGGGCGAGGACGTGTTTCCTTCGTGAAAGGACTTGTCGAAGAAAAGGGACGTAGACGTCAGTTCGTTCAAGAGTGCGTCGATATCTTGAGGACTCTTGGATCCAACGACGTTCTGAATCAATGCGTCAACACGGCCACAACGTGTAAATCACTTGTTCGAAAGGTACCTCTGGCCAAGGTAGTACGGCATATTTAACAAATTCCTCGCCAAGGCAGCCACCAGTAAAGACAGTGGACGAGTCCAAGCATTGAGAGAGATATTTTGCGAGGAGGGTTTCCTGTAGACAAAACTTCCGATGGGTGTTGGCAACGGTCAGGATATAGTTTCTCCACTTTCCAGTGTTCCTTGCCTTTGCCAGGATCTACTTCGATCTCGAAAGACAATCCCTCCTTCCCTCGATCGATCGGCCTGTTGGAGGAGTGCGAAACTATGGCATGAGTTGTTTTGAGGTCGCTAGCGACGAGAGGAAGGGCACGGAAAGTGGGATTGGGTCTATCACTCGACATGGGCTTTGTTGGCGAAAGGTAAAATTCGGGCGAGGGAGAGTCATGCAGGAGCGAAGACTCAAAAGATGACTGCGATTGTGACGACATGGAAACATCGGACTAGGACTGCCAGTGCGTCTTGGATGGGACGACTGCCGCTGAAACTGGAGGGTGTTGGGAAATGGTGTCTAGGATGGATTGTGAGGAAGCGCTCTGGGTACGGTTTGGACGGTGGTGAGCAGGATCGTGGAAATGCGGCATAGGCAAATCAATCGAATCAGTGGATTTGTCGTGGCTGTCGGTGATCGACGGGACTTCATATGTTGTGAACTGGCCCGCTTCAATGCAACAGTTACAGTCGCGCTCGTTCACAAAGATGGCGCAGGGAAAACGCGGTACTTTGAAGGACTTCCCATCCAATATTCCCTTGCTCTTGGACTCGCCAAGGCTGGATAGAGGGCAAAGCTGGCATACCAGACGGACTCGTGACATTGTGAGGCCCATCCGGTGGCCGTGGAGACGTGCACCCGGTCAATGTCGTCTTTGCCATGTGGGCTGCTGCGATGGTCAGGACTCAGCAAAACCCTCCGTGTTCCTAAACCGTGACCGTTTGATGGCCGTGGAGTGGTTGGTGTTTGTGGATTCCCCGGGAAAAGACGAGGATGTGTACTTGCTTATGCATTGTGGATTTGCTCATTACGTAAATTGTATGCTTTTCATTCATGATCATGGCACCGCGGTCAATCGAACGTAGGGCGGCACACAACGCAAACAAGCAACTGCTCGTTAACATGCCTATCGACGTGCTTATCGAGGTCAGCGCGCCGCCCAATTTAGAGTGCTCTAATGACCGGAGCAGATTTTCCCCTATTTGGAACCCTTGGACCTCCTCCATCTTTGCAGGACCACAAAGGGGTTACGTGCCTTCCTCTTAAACCGCAATAAATGCCCCACGCTGTGGAAGGGCGTCAATGAGCCGCGTCATTAGCAATGTCGGTGGCTACCCTAGTCTCCCTACTTGCCCGGATCACATCTCGGCACCCGCATACACGCACCTTGCTTTCGTTCCAGTTTGCCACGTGAGTCATTCCTCCACTCTGCCCTGCTGACTGATGCTGATTGTACCCAGGGGTGCTTCGGTCCATGCGAGACCGTCGAGTGGCAACTACGCATGCGATGTTGTTCGAACTGCTGGCAAGACATGTTCGTACGAGTCACTTAGCAGGGTCACGGTGTCTGTCACCACTCTCTCAACAGCTTCTATCCAGGACGATCCCGCGCCCGCGCTCTGTTTATCGCTCACCCCACGCCGATATTTACGATGTGAAACTCCCAACGACCTCGACTCACTACCAGTTAGACTTCGCCGCTGATGACTCTGACAAGACTGGTGACACTGACGATACTGATTTCGCAATCGGAATCACCTCAAATTCCTTTCCCGCTGTCTGTTCTCGACTAGATTTGAAAACCGCCAAGAGTCGTAAACGACCAAAAGAGGTTCCTGTGGATGAGTTCGTGGCCGAACAGAACAAATTTTGGGATTCTGTTCGGAAGGTGGGTCATTCTGGTTCGTCCTCGAGATAACCGTTCAAGCGTCATCCACCACCAGCACGCACGACTTTGCGATAATCGGGAGACATGGAGATTGAGAGACAAGGCTGTGCACCTCACGCGTGTGAGGAAACAAAGAAGACAAGAGTGTGTCCTGATTAACTGCTCGTCAACCGTGGGCCCTGATGTCCCGATTAGCATCGTAGAGCACATGCTCGCAGAACTGAGCTCGGTAAAGAGGGATATATCTGGTATCCCCTTTTTTTCGGAATTGCCGGAAGTAAGGAAACCCGAACCCTTGACGCCTGCCGGTTAGTAAATCATTGCGGAGTGTTAGACTCAAGATGACTTGATCTTTTTTAGAATGGGCCAAGATTAAGCCTCAGTTGGAAAAAGCCAATGAAGAGTGGACCTGGATCCGTCATTTTTACGCATACATTGACACAATCCCAAGCATTCGAGAAGAGCTCGCAAAGGACCCTGCTGTGAAGGTGAAACCTGAGACCATCGACATCGCCATGTTGCCGGTTGTACGCTCGATGTTAGAAAGCGATGTCCATTCCTACCTCAGGCTCCCAAACGACGTGGAGACAATATCTCGTATGGAACGTCAAGACGATGCGAAGAAGAAATTATCCCGTGTGGTACCTCAAGCGATCCGGAAATGGAGCTCGGACGCCGTAGAAGAACTCGAGTCGTTTGCTCGGGAAAGGTTGAATCTCTCTCCTCTGTCGAAACCGTCTAGCCTCCCCTCAGTCATTTTCCGCTGCAAATGGTGCAACGAAAGGTTAGTGTTTGACAAAGCACTGTCCCATCCGCACCTATACAAGGAGAGGTACAACGAAAAGCGGAATACGTCCAAGATGTCCATTTATGAAAGCCTCCAGTTGGAGGAAAGCACGTTGCTTCCGCGGAATACCGACATTCTCCGGGTTGATGTTCGAGTGTCCCGGAAAGTTGAGAATCTGATCAAACGGATGGGAAAGAACCCGAGCAGGGTCACGTACGGTGAGATGTGTCGCTCGCCTGTCAAGGTGGCTTGTTATGTCTGTCGCTTGCCGACCAACATGGATTTCAAAGCTGCTGTGCGTCGGGTTATCCAATCTTTTTTTCTGCATGTTGACGCGTGTTTCGTTTTACAGTTTGATCATTGTCTCGTTGCTCATCTCCGGAAGGAAGCTGAAATATGGACACGCATATCGGCGAGGAAGATTGCTGAGACGTCCGAAGACAAGTAGATGTCAACTCACTGGCAGGGACGTGACTAGAAGAAGAGAGGTCCCATTACGCAGTATGTATGTACTTGTAAGCTAACATATCAAGCATAGGGGGTCGCAGATGCATTTTGCAGCGAGTCACAGTAGTTGTGTAAAATAGCAACAAAAGTACGGTGGGTTCACGAGTAATGTGAGTGCTGCTTCCGGACCTTTGCGATCGAGTAAAAT
>JBBPOJ010000154.1:0-40175 GCA_038091395.1 Leccinum rimulosum
TCCGCATCCCAGATCACATCAGTGCTTACTTGTGTAAACGGTCGGACCAGCCTGATCCGTTCGCTATGCTGACTCTCATTTTAGTCATGCGCTGAGGAAGCATTGAACAGCCTCCAAGTTGGAAAGCAGCGAAAGAAAGGCCGCTTGGTAATCTGGTTAACCGTACTGCTCACTGATGCCATTTACTTCACGACCTAGATCCATTTTACCTCACATCATATCAGTCTTCCAAGTAATACCCAGACTATCATGTGTATGATGTAAGTCTGTCGACGAACGAGACAAGCGAGCGGCACGTCGCCTCCTCATGTCATTACCTCATACGCCCCCCTCTTCTCTTCGCACTTACCTACCACGTCCAAGCCCGTGCCACATTCATCATATCTCCGTTGTTGTGGTGCAAGCCTCAGTATAGGGCGTGATTTTGCCGGCGAACATGCAGTATCATGTTTCGATACATGTGACGACTAGGTTAGATAAAATAAATAAGACATGGATATCCCTAACAATATGTATCCAAACAGAATGAATGGAGGGAAGCAGGAAAGGGCGAGCGAAGTGCGCACACTACTGAGCTCAACGTTCAACGTTCAACGTTCAGCGGCAAGTAGCTCGAAATGGGCGAGAACGCAGACTACTGATTCGGAGCTTTCCGAATCCTCTGATTCAGAGCTGAGGATTGGCAAGTTGATATGCAACACCCACTTTGTGTTAAAACAGCAACTTGTGCCTGAGCCACTAGGCGCAATCTCTTCCTGAACACACAAGTAAGAACAGAAACAAGTTCAGTGGCGGATCATGATGCGACCAGGTTGGATTTGGTTCCTCACCGATATCGGCATCGACATCAGGAATTGGACATCTATCCTGAGGCTCTGCATCCACTGGCGCAGAGCGAGCGAGAATGCAAATGGAGAATATGACAAGCAAGGGTTGGACTAGATGCATGGCGAGCCTTTTTTTCTCTTGACTAGTGTTGAAGGCTCAATTGGAGACTGCGCGGATGAGTCGCGAGGAAGGGAAAGGGGCTGCTAGAACAGGATGAATCCTTGGCGATGCTATATATCTGTCACGGGCTTTCGAAAGAGGCGCAATCCACTGGGCTGTGCAGAGGCAGTACTTGGACCCTGATGCAGCTACGTGATTGTGATTGTGATTCTAGGTTAGTTCATTAGTTGACTATCGGGGGTTGAACGTTGATTTGGCAATTCATATCACCCCCGTTGCATGCACCATTTACACGACTTGCTGTAAATTGACTGGTTAATCGAAGAACAGTCAAGCATTGTGGTGAGCGCTACTTACTGTCACAAAATCGCAAGACTGGCTTCAAATGCGTGGCCGGATATATTGTTATGATTTTTGCTGCACCACGGATGAGTCCTTCTGGTGCGTGTCCTGTTTTCTAACGGGACTATCGCCGTTCAACGTTCAAAGTCCACTGGCACGACGAGAAGGGTATTTATCTCCGCAACCTGCAAGAGACGGTGCGCACAGTTTCCAAGAGCCCGGGATACCAAGGTTCCTTTATACCTTTAGACCGCAGGTTCCGTCGATAGGTGATCATTGCCTACGAGATGGTTGCCAACGTCAGGACTTGTATTTGTATTTGCTTCAATGAATGGACCCAACGGACACATTCAACGGAACACAAATCGTTCCAGAAGAGCATAAAGGCTTAGTGGCCAATATAAACCGACTGGGCACTCGGTCACTGGCGGAGAGACGACAGGAAGAAATCAATTACCTATCGATGAATAACAAGCAACGTCAGCTAAAGCGAGTGCGAATAACATACATTCAGGGTTACCTGACAATAAACGAGGAAAGGCAGGCTGATCGTGGAGCAACAAGCGAGCGTGTTGGCCTGAGAAGGGACAGAAATATTCCCGGTGACAAGATGAGATGCAGGGTGATCCAAATGGCATCGAACCTGCACCGAATGCTAGTTAGGCGCCAGGTCCGCTGGCAGACGCAAAGACCGAGCAGGAGTTGGAGGCGGAGGCGCATGTCGTTCCATCAATTGTGCGGCAAGTTTTGCGGGGTGCACACGGAAAAAGTGAAGTTCGAGTTGTGCGGCTCCTACTACGAACTCGCACGCCATTTGAACGACCTTCGCTGTCTTCATGGTGTGGAGGCTGACTGCGATGTTACTCTGGCGAGAAATCAGAACGCGTCTATTAGTAGACTTTTAAAGTCAAGCCGCGTCGAAGTGAATGCAAGTGGGACCGCTGGCACTGCAAATGAGAACTTGCAGGGGATTCGCTGGGTTTCAACTTCTTCACCGCCACTCGGAATTTGCTTACGCTCAGACAGTGACAAATTGATCCCGCGGAATTCGGATCACTACACTGACTCGACGGAATCGATACGCTCAGAACAGCAACTGAGAGGCTCTATGACATCCAACAGCGTGGCAGAGGTTATTAGTACAATGCAATTCAGATCTTCCCCTACTCATAGTAAGTATGTTGCATCCTCTACGCTAACTAGATGGATAAGTGGAATCATAATAGTCACATCTGTAGATCGTAACAGACAGCTTTGGCACGCGCTACTTGCTGTCACTAAAGTTAGGAAAGATGGTTAGACTTGCTGGCTACCATGGAAATCGACCACACCGGCACTCTTTCCCGCATCCGCAGAACCTGCCAGCGTAACAGAGGCTCCTTGCGAGGCAAACCGCATGTTGTCCATCTCTATAGCATTTGTTCTTGTCATCCCGTAAATGTCAGTATTTTTTGTCCATCCTTTTCCCTGGGCCACCCGGAACACGATCAGGAGCGTTGCGATTATCTGGTAGGTTGCCGGTCAGAATAGGCCATTGGGAAGTTAGCATAAACTATCACCTGGAACTCAATCCAAGATTGTGAAAACACCCTGGAAACTGGATTTCCGACCAGTAACAGAACGAGGAAAACAATAGACACAGCAGAGTACAATGCAGCCGACTCGATGATCATCGCAGCGATTGACGTGTATTGTGTTCCGTATTTCGGTCCCATTAAAGAAACGATGTGGTATCTGAAGCTGAGCAGACGGAGGACGATGGCGATGGTCAGAATGATGTTCAACGCTAGAGATATGCTAAGGAAAGGCAGCGTGAAGTTGGTGCCGTTCCGATATGTTCCATATGGACTCGAGTCGGCCGAAATTTGAAGCAGATACATTATCCCCATGGCTACGTGTCCGTAGCGCGCGTCAGCCACATATCACGAGTTTTGAATGAAACTGAACATGCTAACCTACAGAGCCTGTGAGCATCAGGCAAGGGAAGAACATAACGATCCAGAGAGGCACCAAGCATCTCTGATAAATGACTTTGAAGCGCCATACCTGACTTGGTGGTGAGTGCTGTCTATGGTGTCTGCTAGTATGATTCTCACTCACCACTAGACCGTCAGACAACCAGTTAGACACGACAAGAGCTACGTTTCCCCATCTATTTATAGGGACGGAGAACATCCCGGTCTCGTATGCATTTGGACCGCCTGGGTAGTTACGGTTGTCGATGAACGCCATCTGGGTAAACGCTGCGAGTGCGACCATGAAGACAGTTCCGAGGAAGAAAGAGACGCTGATGAGGATGAGCAGAGTTAGGCGGTTCTTGGATTCCATTCGATTTTTTTCGCGTATGAGGAGATAGAACGATAAGCAGTAGAGCGAGACTGTGATGCCATAGGCAGCGGCGGCGACGATGGCGCCTTGGAGCCAGGACCTCTCATCGAAGAGGGTTTGGGAGTCTTCGTCTGGGACCCAACTCGAGTTGAGGGCCATGTCGGCAAGTTGGCAGGCGGGGAAGCGAGTTACCGAGTGAACGTGGCGTACATTTGAAGACACATTCGGTGATAAGTATGTACATGACACATAGACGCCTTCGCTTGATAAGTAAAACCCGGGCACTAAATAGAAGACCAACCCGTGCTTCTTTCTGGCCGTGTTACGTTGTCGGTGAGCTGATTGATTCAATGGGATGACGCATTCCGCTGTCCCGCTCGTGCAGTACCGTACTAAGGGCGTAACGGACACGTGGGTGCTAGAACTCACCGCACGTGTGGTGCGGCTGGGTGTCGACTGTATTGACTATGGCGCCCATCCATCTCGACACCGTGGGTGTGGACGAAAGACTTGCTTGCCTCAGTAGCAAGTACTGTGGCAGCGCATGCAGTCTGAGTCCGTCTGACTCGGACTGCCAGTGATCGTAGCAGATTTTAGCGATGGACAGTGGCTATGCAAGGATAAGACCTGTCTTTAGCGAATAAGCGCTTGACACGTTTTTCCCCTTCGAAGTTCGCTCCGAGTTAGTCGGGGTCCTCACCCACATCTCCACTTCGCTCCACGCGTGCACCTACGCCCCGCATTTTGGCAGAGATCAGGAAAACACACACGTTGTCCAGCATGACCAATATTTACATCGCGGATATGCACAGCAACAGCCTGGGGAAGTGGGGGAGAAGACTAGAAATAGTGAATGTTGTTACAGTAACGAGTTGTGCGTAATTCGATTTCGTATTATGCGCATTCTGGTCCTGACCACACGCGTTGAAACAGAAAGACGGTGATCATGGTAAGTAAGTTACATGTAAGCTGAATTCGATTCCTCACCGATATCAGCATCGGCTTCGGAAATCGAACAAGTAGCCTGAGGGACTGCTGCCATTGATAATGCAGGGCGAACAAGAATGCATGTGTGGAACTTTCGAAGGCGAGGATATCCTTTGGAAGAGGACCTGCAGGCAGCTTGCGTAATTCTCTGGTTGGCAATTCAAATCTGCGCCAGGAATTCATTAATTGCCGGTACACGCACCATCGGAGCAAACACATTTTGCCATAAATGCTCGTAAGAGACCAAAAGCATAGCAGTGAGCGCTACTGTCACAGCGGAGCAGTTTCAAATGTAATCCCGTGGATTCTACAGAGATCCACTGTTTTACCGTGGTGTCACCGCCATGATGGAAGTGGTAATCATGGCATTAGTTGCTTCACGAGTTTCTTGCGCAGCGTCGCAGGTACTTTCAATGTACATACCGACCTGTTTGCTGACGGACTATCGCCGATATTCAAAGTTCATTGCCGCGACGAGTCTTGACGACACTCATTTGAAACACCCTGTTTAAAGATAACGAATATTAACGATACGCTCAATCACCATGGGTCCAGAATGTCAACGTTACGCTGTACCTCGGGGACTGCAATTTTATCGATAGTTGCCGTTTCCTATATAATCCTGGCTAGCCCTTGATTTCTTCATTAGGACCTGTATCTGAATTAATGGACCTAACAAACCATCTTATAACAGCTCACCAGTCTTTCCAGGAAAGTATAAAAGCTTGATGTCAGTGGCATGTCACACAATTTAGTGTTGAGATCAGACCTTGCACAGGTAGACGATAGGCCGAAAGTAACCATCTGTTGAGGGACAAGTGGTACCACAATATTGAGACTCACTCGCAACAGAGAAGAGAAGGCGAGTCAATTGGACAGCGGAGGATGATGGCGCGGTTGAAATTGATGGGCTGAGCATTGAGGAGGAGAATTGTGCTGGACGACTTGTAGCAGATTTCAGAACGTACCAGAGGATGTACAATAAGCGAACAAGGGATTTTACAAGTTGTGCAAATGTACCATCGGAAATGATAAATCGCAGCAGAGCTGAGAGCGCAAGCAGAAGTTATCCAAATGCTCCCACGGTCTCGTCGAGGTTTGTCACCACTTAAGATCATATGTACTTGGTAGTAAACGACGAATCTCAAGCTCGGTTCTAAAGTAAGTTCCTAGGAACGGAAGACTCGCTTTTTCGATCATAGTACGAAAGATACGCTGAAGAAACAGTACGGGCGAACGATTTGACTGCACGCGGCAGAAATGTGCCCTCTGATTCATCGTGGAACGAGACTGACGGCTGATTTTCTTTGTACGCACACCGCTCATGGTGGCAACGATGACGGCTTGTTCAACTGACTGACGTTCCACAACTTCTGGACGCATCTCACTCATGAACCTGTCGGGAGTCCCAACGGGAACATCCTTGACTTGGTGGCGTTGTATGAGGCACAGCCGCACGCCGGGAGTTTTGGAGCCGGGGAATGAGCAAACGACTCAGGGTGAAATACTTATCGTTCGAGGACCGAGGTGAGAGGCTCACGTGGGTTGAGTGCCCAGCGCTCAAGGGTGATCAAAGTTTGATTTGATGGTTAAAATGATCTTACCGGCCGCTCGACAGGACAGCCAACGAAAAACAAAAGGGTCCTTCCAAAAAGAATACACCATCGTCCTAGATCCGCTTTCGAATCGTGGGCGCGTCAACGTTGTCATAATCCAGCTCATGTGATGTGTGCACAGTATTCAGGTGTTGACTTGGAGCTACATACCAGCCAATTGCAATAAATACATCATACAATTTTCGGTGCTACACCATATCCTTCAAAGTTGAACAATTGTCTGAAGTTCGTGGAATGCCTTGGAACTCCCCAGTAGTAGTAGTAGTGTGTGTCGGATCTGCAGAGCCTGTTAGCATACCAAAAGTTTCAGCCGATGCAAATTGTATCTTCGTCAACTCCAAAGGACCTAAGGCTCGAACCGACATTACGTGCGTAGCAGTGTCCTTGGTCCATCCTTTACCCTGTGCCACCCGGAAGACGATCAGTAGCATGGCAATTGTCTGGTGGGTGCCGGTT
Organism: Leccinum rimulosum; assembly: GCA_038091395.1. Lineage (NCBI taxonomy): Eukaryota > Fungi > Basidiomycota > Agaricomycetes > Boletales > Boletaceae > Leccinum > Leccinum rimulosum. The sequence goes on from JBBPOJ010000154.1 coordinate 6,678, forward strand.
AGAATGGACTAATATGATCATTGAATATTAGTTACCTGGAACTGGTTCAAGGACTGCAAGAACACCTTGGAGAGTGTATTTCCGATCCCGAACAAGATGAGGAAAGTGAGAGACATGGCAGAGTACAGTGCAGCCGACTCGATGATCATTGCAGCGAGCGACGTGTATCGCGATCCGTGTTTCGGTCCCAGCGCGCTAACGATGTAGTGTCTGACTCTCAGCAAACGGAGAACGATGGCAATGGTGAGAATGATGTTCAATGCCAGCGATAGACTAATGTAGGGTAACGTGACGTTAACACCTGTCGTCACATATGGATTCGTTGTCGAAACTTGAACAAGGAAAATTATCCCCAAAGCTGCGTGTTCGTGAAGTGCATGAGGCCCAAAGTGAAATTTCGATGAAAGTTATGTGCTGACCTACTGAGCCTGCGAATAACAGGCAAGGGAAGAACATAACGACCCATGTAGGGAGTCCACACATCTGATAAATGACTTTGACGCGCCATACCTGGCCTGATGGTGAGTGTTGACTAGGGTGCCTAGGCTTGACTCTCACTGACCACTAGAGCGTCCGACAGCCAGTTGGACAGAACAAACGCTACACTTCCCAGATAATCAATAGGGATGAAGAACATATCGGTCTCGAACGCGTTTGGACCGCCAGGGTAGTTTCGATCGTCAATGAACGACATCTGGGTGAACGCAGAGGCGCTGATAATGAAGAGAGTGCCGAGGATGAAGGAGATGGTTATGTAGATGAGGAGAGGTAGGCGTTTCTTGAATTCGATGCGATTGTTTCCACGGACGAGTAGATAGAAGGACAAGAAGTAGAGCGAGACTGTAATACCATAGGCGATGGCACCGACGATGATACCTTGGAGCCAGCACCTCTCGGCGAAGAGGGTCTGGGAGTCTTCATCCGGGACCCAACTCGAATTCAAGGCCATGTCAGCGGGGAAGTTGGGAAGCAAGGTAAGCCTGAGCGAAGTTCCCTTTGAAGGCTTCAGTTCTTCTGGTAATAAATCCTATGTTAGCCGGGCAACAAACAGAAGACCAACTGAGTCGGCTCCAAGGTCAGAGTTCTGAGTATGTATTAGTGTGGTGCCATAAACATCACCGCCTCAAGGTGACTCGGCTGTTACTTATCATTCCCTTTTGAACACAAGGGGAACCTTCCAGTGCAGAATACCCGAAAGACCGCATGGTCATTGTCGTCGAATGAGCAATATTAATCAAGGTTCAACGTTTCAACGGTGTGGGCGGAAGTTGGAACAAGAATCAACAGATTTGAAAATTTGAAGTCCCAAAATTGTACAACATGGCCGTGAGAAATCCTGCGCTTCATCGAATCATCCACCCGATTCCTTTTTTTTTTTTTTTTTTGGACGAGCGAAATACATTGTGCAGCAACTGGCTAACCTAGTCCTACACAATACGCTAAGGCAACAGTCGAGACTGTTGGTCCGAGGAAATGCTCTTACGCACTCCCCGTGGTGTACGGGGGTGTGGGACTCTGAGCTGCAGGTAAGCCCTGGTCTGAATCAGTCCGGGGTTCGCGGCAGCATAATACCCACTAAAACCTCTGGGTTGGTGGCCCAATGGGGGGGGATGGTGCCTCTATCTGTAAGGACGGGGTCCCAGGTATAGAAAAGTCGGGTCGGTGCCACGGGTCGGTGTGGGAGGCGCGCCAGGGATCGATCGATGGTGAGGCGCTGGTTAATTTTAGTTAGCCATCTAGAGGCTATCGTTGCGGGTGGGAGGGTGTGCTCTCCTATAACCCGCTCGCAGCGGATGGCCCATATAAGATGCGCCGCTTCGGATATTAGGATGCGGAGGAGGCGCGCTTTGCCTCGAGCTGCAGGGGATGGGGTGGGGTGGTCTATGGGGGTAGGCGGTTTGATGGCGCCACACCCCATGACTGTTCCGAGGGTGATTTGGGGCCACTCTCCGTGTGTTTGGGGCCAGAGAGCGCTGGTCAAGTTCCAGATGGTGGTGCGCTCGGGGCTTTGGCAGCGGAGGAGGATGTGTTCCAAGTTGTCTACTGTTCCTTCGCAGAGAGAGCAGTAAGCCCGAGTTTGGCATTCGGGTATGTGTGTCCAGAAATTGCCAATGCGGAGTGATCCGTGCAGGGCGCGATATAAGAAGGATTGTATTGGGCGGCGGATGTCAGGGTGTCGGGTACTGCTCCACAGCGTAGAGTCCAATTCCAGGTTGTTGGCCAGGTGGTGGATGGCTTGCCTTGTATCGTCTAGGTTGTGCTGGGCGGTGCGAGTGAGGGGGGTGGGCTTTTTGGTGATGGCAAGGTATGCTAGGCGCTGGGTTAGAGTGGCTAGTTTGATACCTGGGAGGTCGAAGTCCGGCGGGACGTGAAGGTCGATTCGGTCCTGCTCAGCTTTCCTGGCGCCGGTGTTTGCCAGACGGTCGGCGGCTTCATTGCCGGGGTCACCGGAGTGTCCTTTAGTCCATTGAAAGAGAGTGGGTGCGGCGCGGTAGCGCAGTTGGTAGGCCGCAGCGCGGAACCAGTCGGCGTTTTGGATGTCGACCCATCCGTGGTCTTCCCAGGTAGATAGGTGCTTAGTTAGCCCGTCTATCACATATTTGGAGTCAGTGATGAACTTTATAGGGAGGAAGGGGCCGGCTCGTTTGAGGGCAGCTACTACTGCGGCCAGCTCGCCGGTTTGGTTTGTTTGGGAGTCGCCAGGTACTTTAAGTGCGGCGTTATATGGGTGTCCTTCGCTCACCCATATTCCTGCGCCAGAGGAGGCGTTCGCTTTTCCATTGTGTAGGCAGGATCCATCTGTGTAGATTACCAGGGGGGGATGGGGCATGTATCCGGGGCGTGGGTTTTGCAGTCGAAAGGCCGGTTCAGTGGAGATCTGGGTGGGTTGTACAAAGACTCGTAGGCAGTCGGTGATGTGATTGCGGGTAGTGACGGAGGGGTTGAAAAGAAGTTCATCCCCTGCGGTAACGACTGCTTGGGCGTTCTTTTCTTTCCGGTGGTGGGTGAGCGAGAGGTTGTCTCTTTCGGGCCTTATGTAAGGATTGAACTTGGGGGACATATCGCCAATGATATCCCGCGCAAGCAGGGAGCATTTATGCGGGTCGATACAGCCTTTTTCGCGGTCTCGTCTGCAGTATTTGCAGTCGCAATATGTGTAGGGGATGTGGCCTGAGTCGTGCCGAAAGTACCTCTTGGAGACTTTTAGTAGACGCTTAACGGAGTTTATTCTGTGTGTGATCAGGAGGCAGGGGGCGGCTTGGAGTTGGAACAGTCTTGGGGGGACACCAATATGGTACCATGCCGGTAGTTGGCGTTGGAGTCGCCCCGATAGCTTGATGGGCGCGAAGGACAAGCCAACTTTTTTCGCCGTTTGCAGCAGTCGGGAGACACGGAGGGGAGGTGGGGGGCGGTTTGTAGAGCGGCGGGTAGACGGGCGTATTGAGGTGAGGAAGATGTTAACATCTCTGGGGCTGCGGATGCCAGTTGGCTTGATACAGTTTATAATGGCGTCGGTGAGGAAAGCCCAGCTCGGGCGCATCGGGGATAGGTTGAGGTAGGTTTTCAGCCAAGTGGTTTCAATGGCTAGGTTTCTGGCTTCCAGGTTAAGGAGGCCGATACCCCCTGCCTCTTTAGGGGAGCAGAGGCGGTCTAGACTGATGGGGGATCGTTGGCCACCCCAGATGAAGTTGCGTATGAGGCGGTTCAGGGTTGCCAGAGTCGCGGAGGGCATCCCCTGCGCTTTGGTTAGGAATTGGGTCATACCGCCTACGGTAAGTTGTATGATGAGTCGCTTGGCGTCTAAAGTGGGGTGGGCGGCGCTCCATTGCTCAAGGGAGGTTTTGATTTTGTCCAGGGTGATGGACCATGGTTGAGTGTCGTTTACTTTGTTGCCTATCCACGCGCCCAGGACCCGAATTGGTTGGCCATCCGGGGCGATTTTTATGGCATCGGGCACAGGTTGGTCGTCAGGGTGGATGCGTCGGGAGTGGATAACACGCTCGCGGTGTTCTAGGGTGCCGATTGGGACGATTTCCGTCTTCTCCACATTGAACTTCGCTCCGGACGCTCGGCACCAACGGGACAGGAGGGATTGGACAGTCTCGTACTTGTCAGATTCCGATAGATAGACGGTGGTGTCGTCAGCGTAGAGGTTGACTATGATTTTCTGTGGGGACCCGGGGACAGTGAATCCGGAGAGGTTAGGATCATTTCTAAATGAGGCGGCGAGTGGTTCAATCGCGAGGTTGAATAGTAGGCAGGATAGAGGATCGCCTTGGCGGACACCTCTTGTTACGCGGTAGGGGGCGCTGAGAACGCCGTTTATTGCGACTCGTGTAAACGCATTAGCATACAGGGATTCTACGGTTTTGATAAAAAGGTCAGGTAGACGGAAGGTGCGGAGTGTGTCAAAGAGGTATTGGTGGTCAATTTTGTCGTACGCTTTCTCTTGGTCCAGGGCAATGATCGCCCCGTTTTCTTCCATGTATTCGGCGTACTCGCACATAGTTTCCGCTAGGCGTATTGGGTCAAAGACGGATCGGTTGGGGACGAAGCCGGTTTGGTCTGGGTGAAGGAGGTGGCATGCTTGTTGGGCGAGTTGTGTGGCCAAAACCTTCGTGAATAGTTTGTAGTCTGTGTTGAGAAGGGTGATCGGTCGATAATTTTCGATGCGGGCACGGTCTTTCTTTTTGTAAATGGGGCACATCCACCCATTTGAGAAGCCGGTGGTGCAATCCATACCGTGGATTTGTATGTCATTGTAGACTGCGCAAAGGCATTTTATTAGGTCAAAGGATGGGCGTTTGGCGTGCCTCTGGGTATTATTGTACTCTATGGTGGCCTTCCACAGCTCGTATGGGATGCCATCAAGGCCCGTTGCGGTGCCATTCTTAGATGATTTCATCGCTTGGAGGACCTGATGCTCGGTGATCAGGTCGTGGAGGGGTGAGGTGGGGTCTTGGAAATGGCGGTCTGGGGATATCCCTTGGAGGACAGATGCTTGGGCTTCCTGGCGTGTGGGATCGTCTGGTGGGAGAAGGTCGACCCGTTGGAGGTCGTCGTGGTATGTTCCGGCCATTCGTGCCATTTCGGAGGTGTTCGTGCTGCGTCCTCCTGTTTGTGGGTCGGTTAGGGTATGTATGAGATCGCGCGGGCGTCGTGCTTTTTGGGTGGCCATCCAATATTTGTTGATTGTCTCGCCTTTGTCGTGCCATTTAGCTTGTGATCGGGCCAGTTCATTCTTGTTTATTTTGGAGGTCAGATGTCGGATCTCGGCCTCCAGCATAGTTATATTTCGTCGGTTGTCCGGCGACGGACCAGCCTCGTCAGAGTTGCAGAGGGAGTCGATGTCGCGTTGGAGGGCCTTTATGCGGTTTGTCATTTTCGGAATGTGGGTTTTCGCCGCGTGTCGTGCGATGTCGGTGATGTGGGATTTAAATTCTGTCCAGAGTTGTTGTGGGCGTTGCGCGGGTAGCTGGGGGTCTGTAAGTGCGGTCTGTAGTTCCATTCCGCGGGATGACATCTCCTGTAGGAGGGGTTGGTTGCTGAGGAGTCCGAGGGGGCAGGTCCATCGTCCTCTTCCGAGGTAGGGGAGGTGTGGGGGGGTGTAGCGCACTAGGACCAGTTTGTGGTCGGTGGGAACATTTGGAATCTCGGCGGACCAGTCGAAGAGATGACGGGACATAGAGGGTTTTGTGTATATTCGGTCGATGCGGGAGAGGGAGTGCGCGTTGCTGCTGAAGGTGTAGAGTTGGGTGTGGGGGTTATCGTGTCGCCAGGTGTCTTGGACATTTATGGATTCGCGTAGGGTCCGCAATGTGTCGATCGCGGGGGCGTGGTCAGCGTGTTGGGGGGACCGGTCGTGGGCATCTTCAACGATGTTGAAATCTCCTAGTAGGAGGTCCGGGCGGATAGATTTTGACTCGAGATCTTTTTGGATTGTGTCCCAGAAGACGGCGTGGGCGTTGGGGGAGTTGGGGGCGTAGATGTTTGTGATTGTGAGGGAGTGGTCGGCGGCCCATGTCAGGGACAGGGAGCTAGCTCGGCCAGGGATATGTTCAACGTGTTGCGTGTGTGTGGGGGATAGCAGTTCCCTGTTGATGACGAAGGCGGTTCCTGCGGAGGCGGTTGGGTTCGTAGTTGGGTGGGAACTGATGATTCGTAGGCGGCGGCCGAAAAGGCGATGTAGTTGGTCTACATGGTCTGCGGTTAGGTGCGTTTCCTGCAGGCATAGGACGCTTATCCTCCTGCTGCGGACGAGCCTCTGGATCGTGGTCCATTTGGACAGCGGGCCGGGTCCCAGGGAGGGGGATGCCCTCCCTTTCATGTTCAGAGTGGCGATTAACATATTTGCGCGTGTGCGCGCCGGTCTGCGGTTATGGGGGGACGGGGTGGGTCTAATCTGGGGGCCGGGTGGGGCTACTCGTTGGAGTTGGGGGTTTACCGCCTGGTGGGGCGGGAGTATGTTTGTGCTGCTCTCGACCACCGCTGCTACCATTCAATGTCTCCTTTGGCTGCAATTTTTTTCGGGGTCCTTGTTGGGGTGCCACCTGGTTGCAAACAAAGAAGCTCTAGGAGTCGGCTACATTCAAGTTTGAGGCGGATATACCACCGTCGTTCCTCATCAAGACTGATGCTTACATGCTTTTCATTATGCTTCACACTAGAAATTGTCGCAGTCACTGCATTAGCCATTTCTACTGCCAGTGCTTCAATATCCAGACCCAGAAGGAATGATCGTGGTCAGTGAGGGTTGAACCAGATCCGGGATCCCTAGCCAACATCCAAACCCTCAAAGTCAGGTATGCTTCAATGTTGTTTATCAGATGCGCAGGTCCTCAGCCTTGTGATCGTTATCAACCACCAGGGTCTAGTAGGAGGAGACTCGACCCGGCCAGCAAAAAACTAAGCCGAGCGTAAGCCCGCCCATCGGCTCGAGCTCGGCTCCGGTTTTCGGGCCTGCTAGACAGTTCCGGCAGCCACGCTTATGAACACGTTGAGAGCACGTTGTTCGATAACGGCGGTAGTAAGTACATATTTGTGCAGCGTTGAGCGTGTGTACTCGGTCACGTCTCAAGATCTCATATCGGACTTGCCATAAATAAGCCTTGATTGGCGAAATTTCTGTTGCAGCTGCAGACATGGTGTCCAACTCGAGTTGGGTTCCAGACGAAGACTCCCAGACTCTTCTCTCTGAGAGGTGCTGGCTTCAAAGTATCTTCATCGCTGGTATCGTCTATGGTGTCATGGTCTCCCTCTACTTCTTGTCCTTCTATCACCTCATTCGCGGCAAAAATCGTGTCGAGTTCAAGAGGCGCTTGCCTCTGCTCATTTACACCACAGTCACCTCCCTCCTTGTCAGTGTTTTTATGATCACTGCCGCAGGATACGGCCAGATGGCGGTCGTCGATGATCGTAACTACCCTGGAGGTCCAAGCGCATTCGAGGAGAATATGTTCTACATCCCTATAAATGATGCTGGGATCACAGCGTATGTGCTATCCAACTGGTTTTCCGATGCTTTAGTGGTCAGTGAGAATCCATTGGGACAACATAGTCAATACTGAGGCTTATCAGATATGGCGCTTTAAAGTTATTTATCAAACGTGTCGGGTCTCTATGTGGGTCCTGATGTCCTTTCCTTGCCTGTTACTTGCGGGCTCCGTAGGTCAGCACATCTGGTTTCATCAGAAGCTTGCGAGACTAAATGATGCATGCTATGACCACGCAGCCATGGGGATGATATTTCTGATTCGATTTCCGACCACGACTGTGTACTCGAGGATTATCGTTAACTTCGAGCTGCCCTTTCTCAGTCTATCCCTGGCATTGAACATCATTCTTACTACTGCCATCGTTCTCCGTCTGCTAACCTTCAGGCACCGCATCGTTTCGCTCATGGGACCGAAATACGGCGGGACGCAATATAAGTCGGTCGCTGCGATGATCATCGAGTCGGCTGCGCTATACTCTGCTGTATCTGTCAGTTATCTTGTTCTGTATGCCATCGGAAACCCCGGGGCCAACGTGATCTATCCATCGTTGATTCCTATCCAGGTGATGGTTATCTGAATGGTTCGCTAATATGTTCTTACGAGCACTTACCAGACAGTCGCTACGCTGTTGATCGTTTTCCGGGTGGCTCAAGGCAAAGGATGGACCCAAAATACGGCTATCTATGCCATGTCAGGAATGGACACTTCAGAGTTGAACAATACGCAGCTTGCCTCGCCGGGAGTATTTGGTGCGCTGGAAGGTTCTATAGAAGTGGTACAATGTAGTGGGGGGGAAGAGAGTCCCAGCGCAACCGGCGGGTATCAAGCAACCTCCCTGTGTTGATGAACATGGCATAAGGTAGAAATCTGTCTGTTTAATTTGAAGCAGATGGCGATTGTACTAGATGATCCAGACTGCTCAACTTTGAAATTTGAGTGCTGAGCGCTGAACACTGAGCTCCAAGTCTGGTTATCTATTATAGTCCTGGATCAAATACTGTAGTAGTACTTACCTTGACCAGAAATTTGGCCGAACTTCTTGAGCTACACTTGCCACAATCACCCGGATGACGTTCATTGACGATCGTAACTACCCAGGCGGTCCAAATTCTTTCGAGAATAATATTATATTCTATAGGAGACTGCAGAGTAGACTGTCACTATTGAAGGCAACGATCATCACGGTGTAGTGTGCAAAACGTCTCGTCCGCGGGTATTTGCTAGTCTCCCGTAGGCAGATCCTTAGGCAGGAAGACAGTCGTTCCTTCTTGGTATTTGCTCTTTGTCCCTTGCCGCGTCGTCGCCGTTCATCGCGTCCCAGCTCGGAGTCCAACACAGAGCAAGGATGAGGGTGTCAATGATATGGCAGACTTGGGTACAACGAGCCATTGTTCGAACTTGAACGAACACCATGATGGCTGGTCGTTCTTGTAAAAAGTGAACCCACGAATATGTATAACCTTTCTTGATGCAAACTCACGGCTCACTTTGTTAACACAGAAATGATTATCGAGGTAGTCAGAGATTCTACGTGTTCGACGGTGGACAGCCGTAGTATCGCACCGGAAAGGCCAGCTTCTAGTCTTCCTGGAGACATTGGCGTGGCGCTGGTTGAAGTAGTAGGTTGGCACCGTGGTATATTCGGCAGAGTCTGCTGACTCAGTACTTGTCACGTTCACCAGGGACCGCGGAGCGCAAACGACAGGCCAAACCTTGGTCACTAGAATAGACCAGCACGAAGCTAGGGACAAAAGGGAAAAGAGGGGGCGAGCCTACGTATACAATGGAAATACAACCAAACAAGACGCGAGACCACACAGATGCACGGGCCAACAAGGAAGCTAATCAGACTCTCTGACAGTACTCAGCATCGACAACCTACTTTGCTTCTCGACCCTCTTCCTGCGGCACAACCACAAAGCATCAATAAAGAATTGACTTGGCCAGGTATACGATATTCTTCTTTCTCTATCTAATTTATTCCATTGAACCAGGACATTCGATCTGAGTGAGTAAACGTCGGACCGTACGGTTCAAACTTCATGCTCCTGCCGAGTCAATCCAGGGTCTATGACCACTGCCATCCTGTACGCCATTTACTCGTCCAGTCTACACGTAATTTTTATTTTCTCATCCAGGGTTCCATATGCACACACGGCACCGTTTCTCCGCCACAGCTTGGTCAGAAGTAGAAGAACCCGGCGGAGATGCAGTGTCAAGGGACTCAAAGCTCGTGGAGATTGAGCGCATCACGGTTATTGTTGGCACAGTTCCTTTCTTGCGATGTGTTCTTGAATGTCGGTGATGATTCGTTGGAAAACAGTCGGATAAACATTGCCACGCGAGAAGTCCATCAAGTGGTCGAATAACAAGATGACCGCTACCATCATGATGGTCTACTAATCGATCGCGGTAGATCTAGTTGTCCTTCCGGGTGTGAAAATGATCCATTTGGGAAGCAGCGCTCGTCGTTATACCAAGCATCCCTTCGATTCATCCGACCCTCATAGTTACAACATTACATGGAACCCCAAAGGGCATGATCTGGTAGTGGCACACTGCCTGCTTACATGCATCGGAAATCCTGGCGGTGATCATATGTCCACCAAACCCCCAGGAATTCGCCAAGAGAGAATAAGACAACCCGCTTTGGAACCCTTCCGTACCACACTACAGGATATCGCAATTGTTCGAAACTTCCACAGATATAGGTCATTGCCAAATTTTCATATTGCTCCATTAACTTCCTGTCCTCTCCTTGCGATTTCGAAGCCCTTGGTAGGTGATCCCCCGTCGCCACCTTCAGAGCCTTATCTTTATTATACGCACTATACAGATAGCATGTGGATCGTTCAACCTTTGCTTATGATTGTTTGCTTTTGCACTCTCGCGCTCTCTACGCCAACGGCAAATCCAGAGGATGATGGAGCGTGCCTTGAAGGTTATGCCGATGCCACCCTCGGTGAGGAACCCGTTCCATGCTGAATGTATTGCGGTCTTCCCCTGACGTCGCATCTTTTTGTGTATGCGAGTTCAGGTAAAGAATGCGCCTAGTCCGAAATCAGTTTCCGCGTGAACCGTGTAGTATTGTTCTAGGTTGTATTCCAAACTCCGAGCCCTAGATGGGACTCCGAGAGTTTCGTATCAATAGTCTGTGGTTTTTGAATCCGTGTTTCTCATATATTGAAATGGGTGCTTCACGCTTTTCGCTCGTTCTTTCGCTCACCTTCCGGTATGGCGAAATCGTGATTTGTATAAGGCTTGCACCCAGATGCAGAAATCGCCTTATTGCAGCGTGTTTGCTTCCCTCAGGCTTTTACGCACACTACTGCTCAAGATGTGTCAATATTTCTCCTCTCGGACACACTGTATGTCCCTGCTGTTTCACATGACTGACATCCGAGTTGAGATGATGTTGTGTATGTAAGTGTGCGTCCTTCCTGCTTTCCCGCATTGTGACGATCGTCTCGTTTGTGAGAACATAAGTTTCTACTATTCCAAGATAATCTCCCCATGCATGGGTATTTCTACGGCGGGTGAACCTTTCAGCCTCCCATGAATCAGGTTTTTTGGACGTAGTGTGATCTTCCAAACGTTATCGTTATAAACATCCCAGAGCTAAACCGTCAGCGCGCCCCAACTAGGCACAGCCTGCCGCTAATCACCCACCGAGGCAAGAAAGCCACGTCGGTGAGGGGACGATCAATCAAGTTGTACTATTCGAGGGAGGCTGGTCTCTTACCTATATCGACATTGGAAATCTCGTTTCTACAGTCCTCGACGGGAACCAATACTGGGGCCGGCGCAGCAAAAGCTAACGCGCAAAAGTAAGCGGCTATGACAAGGGCCCGGAAGAAATACATTCCCATGCTGTCTGACGATGGAGCGATGGTCAGACTTTGCATTTGATGCAGATCGTTCGCAGTATTATCGGCAACTCACCAAGCAATTGAGAAGAGTCTCCGAGGAAAAAAGTACCAGGTCGAGGAGACTCACCATTGCTAATTTTATGCACAATTTGCGCGAGACCCCGTTTCACAGGACAGTGGTAAGGGTTTAATCATCGGTGTTGGCTCAGACAAAGCGGCGTATGGACCGGTATGGTAGTGACCCACAAGACCAAGGAGTAGTTGTTGTATATTTCCGAGGATCCCGGCGGATGGGACGTTGAACAATAAAGCTTCCGAATCTCGCGACGAATACTTGAGAGGATTAATATTAGCACAAAGCTTCCTCTCCTTCGTTGATAGATTTTGAACCCCTGGCAGCAAGGGTTCTTCTGATCGCAGGAACCTGCGACGAAGAAGTTGTTTCAGAAATTGTACCCGCTTCTACCAATTGCCAGAGAGGCTACGATCAGAATTTTGCAATGAAACGGAGTGAAATCCCTGTTCGAGATATGTATGACCCTTGACCAGACCTACATATGTATAAGGGTTCTTAGAATGTGATCCGCTGCTCCCGGGCCGTTCGGGGGCTTGTTATGACAGTGTTCCGGCCCGGTGCCCAGGAAGTGCATGCCGCAGTACCTTATCTCTTGGTGCGGTGGCGCCATGAGGCAACGATCCCAATGAACGTCAACTTCGTCTACAAAACCTTCGCCATTTTCAATCTCTTCCTCCTGGCTTGGAGATGCTACAGTAGGTGGTCTTCACAGGCGCACTCTGCAACCCGTAAGTAACTGCCGAAAGTTCAAATCTCTAAGTCTGACCCTCACCCGCATCGAAATTCTCAGAGCATGTAGTAGAATACAGTTATCATGGAACCGATTACCCCTTTCATCTGCCTCTCGACTCGGACATCACCAACGATCCAGTCGCTTTGACCCTTCACGAGACCGTTCACTTTCAGTTCAACGCGACCGACGCTATTGCTCACACGGAATGGGACATGCTCGTCAGTGCACCCAAAGAAGCTGGCCGTATCCGTCTTGGCCCAGACCATCGAGTGTTCACCCTTACGTTCTGGCACCACTTCCACTGCCTGTGGTCGATCCAGAAGGCGCTCAACGACCACAATGACACGTACGCCGGCTATGAGCACCTCCACCACTGTTTCAACTATCTTCGTCAGACGTTGCTCTGCCAGGCTGCGGAAACGCTCGAGCTCGGGGATTTTATGGAGAGGGACTTCGAGAACGACCGCGTGGGGGATACGCTGGTGTGTCGCGACTGGCAAAAGGTTTACACTACGATGGACGTGAATTATCGGAGCTGGACGGAGTGGGCAAAGGTTTGGGACTGATAGGCTTTGTGCGAGAACACGCATAGGGTATGAGATGACACGTCTTGACGGAGCTCACATGTTCCTAGTATGTACCCACTGCACGCACCTTCGCTAACTTGGACTCGGAAAAGGTTACAAGCACGTGCCCTTTGAGATAAATTCAAATTGATTCCAAACAAAATACAAAACGAGTCCCAAAAAGGAACCTCCGAACGGCGTCGGCAGCTAGAAGACTGCAACCACAACGCCTGAAGACGTAAAAATTAACTTAGGGTCCGGTATTCACTCAGTGGCCTGCTAACACCGCACATTTTCCAACCCGGAATACTGTTGTCTCTTCAACGGCTGTGGCCTATGTGGAAGAAAAAAAGACTGGACAAAGGTACCGCAAAAATTTCGATTCCACAACGATACCCCGAGTCTTAAGTACCAGGTACGTACTTGGACCCCGGAGATCCACTCTGCGTATGCACATGGGCGGTCACTCGGCAAGGGGCGATCACATGGTCGAGTGCTGCACCATGTGAATAGCTGCAACACTTGATCAGAATCCAAAAAAGAAGAAGAAGAAGAAGAAGAACGGTCCAGGGCACTCACCAGGTATTGCGTCCTTGATCTGTACCCACTCCACGAAGCATCCGTCATCGCCACCGAATTCCGACTGCGGAAGACAACCAAGCTCGAACGACAGCACTTCCTCCGTGACACAGCTGAACTTCCTGTGCCACTGTACGCCGCTGTCACCCCCAAGCGGGATGTTGGCAACCTTGGCAACACGAGGGGGCCGGGTGTTGTGCGAAAGGGAAGCACTGTCCAGCGGAACTGTGGCGTTGACACGGTACACGGCTAGAGCACCAGAGCGGCCATTCCGACCAGTGTCCTCCGTCGGTAGGTCGATGTGGAGCTCGCAGATCTCCATTCCCCAGTCGATTGCGCGGAACTGAATGATGGTCGACATCTTTTTGCCGTTCCCATCGTAAGATGAATAAAGTTCCACTTCTTCGAACTGAAGAAACTGGTAAGAATGGACTCACGGTGGGCGTGACACGCACTATCCTGTCATCCGGCGTGATGGTGCCGCTGTGCATCATCTGTGTGGCGAAATCGTCTTCGAACACGGTGTCTGGGGATGCGGTGTCCACCAGGCTGAGCAAGATGGGGTACGTGTTCAGTTGGCGACTGACGGGCGGAGTGGGCCGCTGTATGTCGTCAAACCCGATGTACTGGTTGGGTCGCCGGAGGAGATGGATGTTCTGCCTTGTGACGAGTGCCTCCGACTTAGGCGTCACCTTATCCAGGCTGAGCACCTCGGGGAAGAGACTGAGCGCAATATTGAGAAGTGTACACGCGACGACCACGATAAGGGTCCATGGAATTGCATGGCGTTTGGGCTGTTTCTCGTTAAAGTAGGGGGGAGATCCGGGGCAGTCGTTAAAGGATCCTTCGGTATTGCCACCACTGGGTTGGCTCTCGCCGAGTAGAGGAACGTAGGCACTGGAACGCGCGAAGAACATGGCAAAGGGTCTTCAGTTCAACATACAGACTACAAATTGTGACCTGCCTGGCCTTGGCCGTGCAGTTTCAGGGATAAACCGATAACCGTACGGAAATGATCAAAATTTGAGGCCATTAAAGGTAAGTCCTAGCATCTGTGGGCTAAAATATTCCTCCCAACGCTGATATTTTATGTCAATCTAAACCTTCATGATAGTGCAAGGGAAGTACTTATGTGCCCGCCGAAAATATGTGACCAACCATGTGGAATGTTGTCGGATCGCCCACCGCTGTGACTGTCACCTTTTGGTATTTTGGAACTGTCATGATAGAAGACAACCAACGAAACAAGGTTCTTCCAGAAAAGAAACCCCTGCGCCGCTCCGACCATCCTAAATCCGCCATATTGATTATGGTCGCTTTATATCAGAACGAACTTCAAAACGAACACTTGGTCGGACCGGGCCACTCACATGCGGGTTCTCTGCGTCACTGTGGTTCCTATCGGGGCGGAAGGCAGTGCTCTAAGTCCAACTCGAGGCCGCCTGATCTGCTGAATAGCTGTCTGATCCATCTCTACACAGCATGTCGTCGTATATAAAGATTGCTTGGCTTGTCATATATAGCATACTTCTATGAAGTAGCATATACCGGCGCCATTAGTACTCGATGTCGGGAAGATCTTTGGCCCATGCCGAGAACTATTAGACGAAATCTCCACGATTGACCAACATTGCTGCAAGTTTCACCGTCAGGTGGTCGGCCGCCCATTTCAAGGTGTCTACAGTAATATGCGGCGATGGCGTTCTGCTTCTGTGACTGGGATCCTACCGGGAATCGATATCCAGGCTGATCTGAGGATGCATGCAAAAGAAAACTACTTATCATTACGACATTTGTGATTCTCATACTAATCCAGGTACGCAGAAATGGGTATAGTGGTATCGTCTTACAACTGCATCGGATATATCAATAAAACATTATACTACCACTGCTCTGCCATCGTTATGAGTTAGCCAGAGCAGATCAGGCTCTCGACGCTAGGCCACGTCCCTCAAAACAGCACCAGGATAGCTGCTCGAGATCCGCGGGCTGCACTGAGAGCCACCACTGGCACTGGCAGTCTTACTCCTAAGGTGCGCATCCCCAGAACCTGCGAGTGTGACAGACACCCCAGGCGAGGCGAACCGCATCTTTTCTATATCCGAAGGAGTCGATCCTCGGACAGACATCACGTACGTGGCAGTGTCCTCCGTCCATCCTTTACCCTGCGCCACGCGGAACACGATAAGCAGCGTCGCGATCGTCTGATTTGGGTGGGGTAAAGTTCGTGAGAACCAGACTAGTAGACTGACAGAATGAAACCTCACCTGAAATTGATTTAACGACTGCAAGAACACCTGCGAAACCGCGTTTCCGATCCCGAACAGGACGAGGAAGGCAATGGACACGGCCGAGTACAGCGCGGCGGACTCGATGATCATGGCTGCGATTGACGTGTACTGCGTCCCGTATTTTGGTCCGAGAACGGTGACGATGTGGTACCGGAAGCTCATCAGACGGAGGACGATGGCGATCGTCAGGATTATGTTGAGCGCCAACGATAGGCTAAGGTACGGTAGTGTGAAATTGATGCCGTTCGTCACGTACGGGTTTGTGGTCGAGACTTGGATCAGGAACAAGATCCCCATGGCTGCATTCATTCGTTAAGTGGGCCAGGCACATCTTGAGAGCGGTGGAAGGAAGGAGATGTACTGACCTACCGACGCCGCGAGCAGCAGGCAAGGGAAGAACATGATGATCCATAGAGGGGCCTTGCACCTCTGGTAGATTACTTTGAAGCGCCATACCTGGTTCAAGGGTGAGCGTGACTGGGTGTCTAATTCGACTGTCACTGACCACTAGAGCGTCGGACAACCAATTTGACAGGACGAACACTACGTTTCCCGTATTGTCGATAGGAATGGAGAACATATTGTTCTCGTATGCGTTCGGACCGCCTGGGTAGTTTCTGTCGTCGATGAACGCCATCTGAGTAAATGCCGCGAGTGCAATCATGAAGATAGTTCCGAGGAGGAAAGAGATGGTGATGTAGGCAAGCAGAGGCAAGCGCTTCCTAAACTCGACCCGATTTTTGTCGCGAACGAGGAGATAGAAAGATAAGAAGTAGAGCGAGACCGTCACGCCATAGGCAATAGCACTGATGACGACGCCTTGAAGCCAACATCTCTCCGAAAAGAGTGTCTGAGAATCTTCGTCCGGGACCCAACTTGAATTGGAAGCCATTGGAAGCAACCGGTGGGTGGATCGATGGAGCAGGAGCGGGAGCGGAGGCGGTCGCAAGTTCAGCGGAGAACGAGGCTTATGCATTTTCAAGGTCCCCGGACCATCTAATAATGGTTTCTTACAAATTTGGGCACCGGACATGAGGATACCCCGTGCTTCTCGTTTGATCATGATCAAGCAGCGGGGTGAGACCGGCTGGACGCATTCCGCCGCCGTCTTGGCGATTGTAATGATCGTGTCATGAGAGATCTGGTCAAGTTTGATTAGCATTAACGCCACTAACATGGTTGTGGGGTATCTGAACTTATCATCATTGACAATACTATGATGATGCGCACTGGTACTGAAACCACACTGGTCCAATGAACTTTTTTAAGTTTGCCGATGGCCGCAGTGGATTACAGCCTAGAGCGTGAGAGAGCGTAACCTAGGGCCTTGAAGAAGTGGTCTTATTCAAATTTTCATCTGCATATGCAATCTTCGCAAGGCTTCCATGATCGTTTCAAGCTCTCAGGTGACGGCCTGAGGCACATTGGGGAATACTTTCGTCTTAGGCATGGCTCTGCACAATGCCCATGTGGTCCGAGCTGATATATGATTGAGGCGATACGCCACCGTCACAGAGTCTGTCGTGGGACGCTGGCAAGAGCTACCACGTATCAGATCGAGAAAGCTACTATGCACTCCTTGCTCCGCTGGAGAAACTCCGGAGGCAGGGGCCTTGGCAACAGCCCAGCATTCAACGTTCAGCCCCAAAATCAACACCCTGTATCCTCTCCACTTCCTCGTACAACTTCGTCCAATCCCTACAGACTGTGTCATACCCCCTCACCGCGTTCCCTCTCGGTTTGACAGAATGCTCAATGCCCGTGTTGATGTTGCACAACGTCGACTGGCGCAAGTAATTCATGCAATGGTTCGTGAGCTGCGAGGGCGGTTCGCCCGAGTTGTAGTTCTCGCGGACGATGCCCAGACACTTGAGCTGGTGTAGGAGCGTCACAGTATAGGTGACCGGTTTGCCGCTTCTCGAGTCGGGGAGGACGACCGTGTGGCCACCGCGTGGGATGAGCGCGTCGAACTCGGCTTTGCCCTCGTCCGTCACGAGGCTGTAGTGGGTGGTCTTGTCAACGCGGATTGCTACTGGCTCGTCGAACGGGATTGACAGCGACAGGTCTGTGTTGGGATGTTAGATGCATAGGCGAATTTTCGAAAGGATTGCTCCAATACCTTTGGCCAAACGTACACCGTCTGCGAATGCTGCGAGGCTGAAGTATACGCATAGAGCGAAGGCGAGTGTGCTGGTAGGGATGAACATTATGATTCAATGCATAGACTGGGAGAAATAGTAACCACCATCGACACGGTGCGGCCTGGAGAACAGTATGGTTTATCTAATTCGGGTGTAACCTGCAGCATGCTTCCCCCGAGGCCATATCCGGACTCCTGTACGTTATTTTGCAGCGGGCTATGCAAGTATTACGTGTGAGAATTTGGGGAGGAAAAAAATGTTTCTACCTCGGTACATTTCTGGGTTAGCCCTAGATCTAGAAATACCGCACAATCATTGCGATCAATGAATCCAATCCAACCAGCTAGGCTGAGCTAGCTATGTATGTATAACAACAACAAAAAACCTCGCGAAATCTGACGATGTCAAGTTGAAACAGTTTGCCCGATATAAAAACCCTCGGTACATATTGTTGTGCTAAAGCCTGAGCCTCCACATTCACTCCACAACATCCGCGCCCCGCTACCAGCCATGTCCGAAACCACAGGCAAGATCGACTTTCGCGTCGGCACTGAGACGTACCAAACGTGGTACAAGGTCATCGGGGACCTCAAATCCGGCGTCCGCCCGCTCGTCGTTATCCACGGCGGGCCAGGTATCTCCCATCACTACGTCCTCCCGTTCAAAGACCTCCACTCCCGCTTTAACATCCCCATCATCTTCTACGATCAGATCGGCATCGGCGAGTCCTCCCACCCAAAAGACGTCCCAAAAGAGTTCTGGACTGTCGATCTCTTCATGGACGAGCTCGACAACGTCCTCGCGCACCTTGATATCAGTGCCGAGTTTGACATCGCCGGGCACTCGTGGGGCGGGATGCTCGCGGCGCATTATGTCAGTCACCGACACCCGCCCGGGCTGCGTCGTTTGGTCCTCGCGAGCGCCGCGCCCTCTATGGCGCTGTGGGTCCAGAGCACCCGGTCATTGTTAGCCAAGCTGCCGGATGACTTGAGGGAGATGTTGGAGAAGCACGAGCTGGAGGGCACGACAGACGATCCGGAGTACCAAAAGGGAATGAACATCTTTTATGCCAAGCATGTGTGCCAGCTGAGTCCGTGGCCCGAGGACTTGCTCGCTTCCTTTGCGTCCATGCAGGCCGACCCGACCGTTTACTCGACCATGTGCGTTGCTCTAGCATGTGTTCTGACTGTTTTCCGCCACTGAAACTCTCTAGGCTCGGTCCGTCCGAGTTCACGATCATCGGAACATTGAAGGACTGGTCTTGTTTGGACCAGATCCACACGATCAAGTGCTCGACGTTGTTGACGAATGGAGAGGATGACGAGGCGCAGGACGTGTGTCAGGCACCGTTCTTCCAAAAGATTGAGAAAGTACGCTGGGTGACATTTGCAAACTGCAGTCACTTGGCCTATTTCGAAGACCGCGATCGGTACTTTGAGGTCGTTGGCAAGTTCTTGACGGATGCTTGAAAAAAAATGCAGAGGACCAACGGAAAAGAGAAGTTGCTGTTAGGGAGACAAAGTGTTACATATGTATTTATACCCCAAGGCCTGAAGAAGGAAAAAGAATGGTTTTCTATTCGACAACTGGACTGATCGGCCAACGACCCGGAGCGTATTCATTCCACCAGCGAAATCACGATGCCGATGCCGATCATTTCCGACTATCCAGTAGGGAGTGCATCACGAAGGCTCAGCAGCTGGGTCGATCCCCTTGGAACAAGCCCAAGAAAGTACTCCAGACGCGAAACAAAAGGAACACCCGCGTCCCGGAAAGTGGCACATCGATGTGGCAGCGCAACGGGTTCCGTGTTGAAGTGGTCGAGGAGAGTCATGTGCAAGACCTTGCGCACTGTAGCATACGTTTGATTGGAGATTCAAAGGGGAAGGCGGGCCCTCGATGTGCATGTGGTTCAGGAACTGATTGATGCCCTGGAGCACTACTGAACAACATCCGGGTACATCAGTATTCATCCTCCATCCGTGCCATCAACTAGGGTACATGGTGGAAGTTGAACAAGCGTGTGTAATAAGGCAAGTGAATCAATGACGAAGACATAGTAGTAAGACACACCGTCCCCCACATTGCGTCTATGCACCATTGTCGATCCACGACGCGATCCTCGTCAAGGTCTCCCCTCCCTCGGGTTCGTACCACGAGAACAACAAGTGATCGTGCAGGGCATCCTTAGATTCGTAATACGCTATCTTGCCCTCACCCTCACCCTCACCCATGTCCCTGGCCATCTTCCACCACAGCGTCCGGATCGAATCCAATATCGGCTCTGCCCCACCCGCACACACTAACGTCCTCGGGAACCCATCAAACCGTGCGTCGACGGCCGGATGCAGCGACCCCGGACTCACCCACACGCTCTTCTCCGCGAACCCGAGCCCAAACGGGCCCAAGAACGCCTTCCTGGCATAACTCGCCACGCGAGCCCGGTCGTGTGCTGAGATACCCATGTAATCCACCGTGAACGGGCTCTCGAGCGAGCTCAACGGGCCAGCGTGCGACGTGCCCAGATCGACCCACGGAGAGAGCAGCAGCAGCGCGCCCGGCATCCTGGGCAAGACCAGATCGGGATGGTAGTCCGAATAGTCCCTGAGATAGCGGACGAGCGCGAGCGCGAGATTGCCGCCCGCTGAGTCCCCCACGACGACGACGTCCTCGGGGAGGAAGCCGACGCGCTCGACGAGGTAGACGTACCCTGCGAGGGCGTCAAGGAGTGCCGCCGGGAACGAGTGAGCCTCGGTGTACGGCGCTGTGCTCGACAGACGGTATTCGATTGCGAAGGTGCGCGTGATGCAAGGGGAGTAGGAGAGAATGCCCCGCGCGATGTTGGCGGTCGGGTCGGCAGGGTGGGCGGAGAGCTGGGTGTAACTGCCACCGTGGAGACGGTAGAGGACTTTATCCCTCGGTTTGGGTGAGGCACCGGCGGGGAGGATGTCATCGCGGTCGATCCAGTACCCGGGGATCCGGGCGCAGGTGATGTTGGCGGCGTGAGCAAGCTCGAGGATAGTTCCGGTGATCAAATGGGGGACCGGGTCAACCCAAACGCCTTTGACGCCTGGACCAGATGCGATGGTACGGTGGGTCGGGAAATGGATGAGAGGACCCGTTCTATCGTGTCAAAGTGAAACGTCAACTGTCAACACGAATGTCTCATAGTCATTGAATAACAGACTTACTTTTGGGTGACGTGAAAGAGATGTCGGAAGATTTTCAGAAGGACGGTACGGGCGAACGTCCAGCTAGGACGGGGACGCCATGACTTGACACAGGCGCAGAGACACCAGTATGGGAGTCTGAAGAGAGTGGTGGAGGTGGCCTGGTAAGTCAAGTAGAGGCCAAACCACGGTTGTTCGCGCAGTTCATAGACCATCGAGGCTGTCAATAGGAAATTCGAGTGAACACAAAAAGCAAAGTTCTGTGACCGCGCGGAAAATCCCGACGCTCAGAGAGAGAGTCTGTCGAGCGCGATCGAGGCAACCCACGGTGACCCGCCACAGAATTGTTTGACACCGACATTCATCTCCGAAATGAAGTAGACGTGGCATCGTGTCAACAGGGATAGCGTAGTAAACCTGCACTGGTATGCGTCTACGTATACAAGCGATGGATCCAGAGACCAATTCAAGGTCAACGAGGACGGTAACCTGCGGAGTTCAGAGCAGCACCCATCTGCATCAACCTTGGAAAGGCTGAACAGAATGCTGTGTCAACACGTCACAGCTCATTTCATCCTACCAATAGCTTACCGAAAACTGTGGAAACAGACAGAGTCCGATCGCCGGACCGCTCGACAGGATACCCGAGTCTTAGCCGAGGCAAACGCAGTCATGCATGATGGGCCAGTGACAGCAGCCCCAGTAAAACCTAGACCTGCCACGTCGAAGGCAAAGGTTGTCCATATCATTATGATATAAAGGCTCGGTGCTTCAGCATCTGTTCAGCAGCAACCGCCCCGTCCGCACCACCTCACCACCAGTCATGTCGGAAATCACAGGAAAGATCGACTTTTGCGTCGGCACAGAAACCTACTATACGTGGTACAAGATCTTCGGAGACCTCAAATCGGGTGTTCGACCCCTCGTCGTCCTCCACGGCGGGCCCGGTCTCTCCCACAACTACGTCCTCCCGTTCAAGGATCTCAACACGCGCTTTAATATCCCCGTCGTCCTCTACGATCAGATCGGTATTGGCGAGTCTTCTCACCCCAAAGACGTGCCCCCAGAGTTCTGGACCGTCGATCTGTTCGTGAACGAGCTTGAGAACCTCCTCGAGAAACTCGGGATCAAGGACAATTTTGATCTCGCCGGACACTCGTGGGGTGGCATGCTCGCCTCACACTACGCCAGCCACCAACACCCAGCTGGGCTCCACCGTCTCGTCCTCGCGAGCTCGGCACCGTCCATGGCTCTGTGGCAGGAGAGCGTCCGTTCTTTGCTGGCGAAGCTGCCGGATGAGTTGAAGGAGACGTTGGAGAAGCACGAGAGGGATGGCACGGTTCTCGCACCGGAGTACCAACAGGCCATGGGCGCCTTTTACGCAAGACACGCTATCAAGGTCGCTCCGTGGCCTGAGGACTTACTCGCCTCCTTTGGTTGCTTGCAGGCCGATCCTACCGTTAACATGATTATGTGAGTGCTCGCATGCGTCTATTATTTCCGTAGGCGCAATTCTGACGTTATTCTCTTATTGCAGGATGGGTCCTACGCAGTTTACGATCGTCGGAAAGCTGAAGGACTGGTCTACTGTGGATCAACTTCACACGATTCAGTGCCCAACTCTTCTGACGCACGGGGTCGATGACGAAGCACAGGACGTGTGTCAGGCAGCGTTCTTCCAGAAGATCCCCAAAGTGCGCTGGGTGACCTTTGCAAACTGCAGTCACTTGGCCTATTTCGAAGACCGCGATCGGTACTTTGAGGTCGTTGGCAAGTTCTTGATGGATGCCTAAGCGGGAAGATGTAGATGTTATATATGTATGTTACTGTAACCTGCAAGTGAGGAGGCAAATGGTGTACCGCTTCGCTGAACAAATTCACAAGTTATCTCTTATCATTGGTATCGATGCGTAGGTAGACGAAGTAAGATTTTTGTGACGAGGCCCTGTGAGAGCTGCTTTCGGTTCTTTGAGCAGTCATTGTGGGCAACTATAGTAGTACCTGATTGCGCTGGCATTCTGAACTCGTAAGTACCTCATGCACTGGACAAGCTATGGTCTACCTTCTGCACGACTTTCTTCGACGCGATTACGGCGACGGAATCGTATTGTCGACAAAGCTTGCCCAATTGATTGATTGATATACTTGTGCAACAGTTGTTCCTATATCTTTTTGTGGCTCGTCTGCTCGTGGCAGCGCCGTGCTGGAACCGTCACTTGAGGTCGTGTCACTTGATACTCCCTCTTGTCTTTTGCAACTCGACCTGAGTTTGTCCAATTTATGTTGATGGCCTAGTGCGAGTCGGATCCAATTAATCCCAAGCGCATGGATCCTAAGATTGATCGGCGTTTGATGTCACTACGTTCAAAAGAAGAAAATGGCGTACCAGAGCATCTCGTGCACACGGCGCGAGCGTGCGAGGTATTTAAAAAATTATCTGTGAGTTATCTGCCAAAATTTGGACGCAGTGATTTCCTCTTTGATCGGCTCAGAGCGCTACTTTTCGATCGTTTCTTGACGGGCTAAAGGTACTGCCGTAACTTCAAGTTGGAGAAGACGATCATGATTCGGAGTCACACGGTGTTATGTGTCACAAGTCTTGCAGCATTCGTCTTCTCCCCTGGGGTCCAGAGCGTGCGGTCCCGATTACCGTGTACATACACCCAAATGCGAGGTGTTCGCACTCACCCTCGCAGCTCACGCTACACACCAGGCAACTCGAGCTCCCCGCCATCTACTACCTCATCTCAGCCCACTGCAAGTTCCCACTCCTCCCAGCGCACGGAGAGATGTCCAAAGAGTAAAATAGTTGTACACGTGCGAGTACACTCCGACAGCGACAGCCGATATCCTTGAAGTCACTATACAATACAATATGCATGGCCAAACATCTGCACACGGATACTGACCGAAACGCTGGAGAAGCACTGGATCATCTGGTCAGCTGGAGCTTACTTACTCGTTCGGTCATGCTTTCCCAACTTTGACCACTCGGAGTGCAAAATCGTCGAAGAGCGCCTGCAGCGCTCTAAATTGGCTGCGCGAGGGACCAGAGCAACAAGCCAAGCTTCTGTGTATCGATTGTTGGAAACGGCGAAATTACCAAAGTCGAACAGGGAAGGTATTCTTCGCCCTGGCATGTGCGCGATATATCTAAATCAAGACGCACTCGAACCTACCATAGGCAGGTTGAAACTTGAAGCAAACGACTGCGGAAATGAAATGAGAATCTGCGGGGATGTAGCATATAAGACCAAGGCACGACGGAACTCAGGTATCTCGGCCTCAGACTCTGTGGAAGCTGAGAGTGGGCCGTTATCGTGAGCATTCATGAAACAAGTTACATCCTATTTGTGGAAATAACCTTTGGATCAAGTCTTTGACTCTGAGTCCGAGGAAACATCCCCTGAAGTTTATCCTCGTAGTCTTGAAACTCCTTCCTTTCTCATGCGCAGCCGTAGGTGCCAGAATAATGTCCGATCATTCGCCAGTTTTCGAATGGCATGCTCTACAACCGTTGGCATCGGTCAGGTTGTACAAACAAAAGGGCGAGTCGCGAAGCTTATCGACGTGTGCAAGTAGTGAAACACCCGGATCATCGCTTGCTTTCCCTGAACAATTGCACCGATGAAGCCTCCGTACCAGGTCACGTTCCCTCCCGCAAACTATATAGAGAGAGGAGTCTTCTTGCCCCAACAGAGCCTTTTTGTTTCCTAGTTTCTCTTTCAAAGCATTCAGTGAGTACCAGCAACCCTGCAACAGGACAAAACTAAGTTACCTCCGAGCATAGACAAAATGCAATTCGCGAGGCCGTTTCTACTGTTCCTTTGCATTTGTGTGTCGGTTCTCGGTGAAGCTGTGGAAGATTGTCAGAGCGATGACTCTGACAGTGATGTAGGTGAGACGGTCATTCCCTCTTAAGTGCATGATGATCGCCTCTGACACGATCTTATCTCTTTGGCGTTAGGAACGGAGTGTGCCTAGTTGGGACTCGGGAGACTCCTGCCAGTCACTGGCATCTCCAGCGTATGGTTCAAGTGGTCGTCACCTTCGGTCCAACCGTTGGTTTTGTACAATATCCTTTCCACTTTCGTTCAGCGTTCCTTCGAAGTCAAACATGACAACACTGTAGGATGATCATTCATTGCTTGGTATTTTTTTTTTTTTTTTTTTTCGTTATTATACACAATAGTGCTTTTTAGCTTGACTTATACACCTTAATGTTGAGGCGGCCGCACTCTTGGGTCTTTTACTTTAAGAGGGACCATGGTGAAGACGGTGTGGGCACCTCAGTGCGCGTTCTTTACAAGCCTTTGACCATGTCAGGCTTCAGAGTCTCAAATGGCGGACTCGGAATCGAGGAGAATCAAACTGACACGACCGACACTGAAAGCAATTCTGCCCAGCATGCTCAATGACTGATGGCGAAGCAATATTGAAATTTTGATCCAGCTCGTTTAACCATGCAATGCCCTGGCTCTGTAAACGTGCTTGCAGAATTTTAAACGATTCTTGCCAACGAATGGTAAGAAAACTTGTGTACCACAATAACTGATGATATTGATCGTCCGCCTGCGCGGAAGTAAAGGATCATTATCATGACCCCAACACCGTATCCATCCCTTCGTCAGGAGAAATGCACTACCAATACTCTAACCAGCGTCATCACCAGTCTACGGTCATCGGTATGCATCAATTTGGCAAGATAACACACTAGAAGTGTGATCAACGCATCTTACGAGGCCCTGCCTACTGTGTGGAGACATGGTCATTCCAGTGTGACGTCCGCTAGCATCTTCAAGCCCATTTGCTCATCACAAGTTTCCCTGTCCAGCTCCTACCCTCCCATTGTGTCTTGGTGGCCAGGCAGTGGCTATGCGATGGCAATTCAAGCACAACGCATGCACAATATCCGATTCTAGCAGATGGATCTCTGGACTTCCTGGATCGTGTCCTTTGTCTGCGGGTTGCTCATGGCAGACCACGTAAGGGTACGGACAGGAACAGAGGGGGCATCCTTATCGCGGAACGTATCACCTTTCGTAGAACGAATGATGATTAGCAGTTGTGCGATGCCCTTTTCAAGTAGGTAGTCTCAGAAAGAACCCGCAGAACTGCTACGCAGTGCAAACTCACCTGCACGTGGCTGACCGACAGGAAAACAAGGTTAGTTACCTCGGAGTGGAGGGCGAAGGAAACAATGAAAATGATGGCGAGCGCGGTGTAGGGCGCAGCAGACTCTACGACCATGATAGCGGCGATCTCATACGGGCGGGCAAAGTCCTTCCCAAGAGCATCTCGCAGATACTTTCGAACGGAAAAGAGCCGACCGGCGACGAGCAATGTGTAGACGATGGTCAGTCCGACCTGAAGGGAAAGATATGCAAGTTGTGAGTTGATATCATAAAAGATGGCGCGGCTCGATTCCACGAGAACGAGAATGGACATAGCTGTGATCTATGGCATTAGTTACAACACGAAGAAACGAAGAAAGAAATGAGTACTCACCAACCATGGCTATAAAAAGCACGGTCATGGGTATGACGATGGTTTTCTTCCATTCCCAAAGAAGGAAACAGCGGTGGAGCTGTCATGCCCATTATGAGAAAGAAGCGTACAAAATCCAAGGAGACAAGAGGATACCAACCAACAAAGCTTGCATGAACCATTCCATGACATAGTAACTATAGCACATTAATTCAATGACAGAACCCTCACAGTAAATAAACAAGAGACTTACCTAGTCGTTGCCATAATGCTTATCCAATATTTCAGCTCATCAAGGATCAGCGCTGCTGGCCCACCAGGAGCATCTCGCAGGTCGATCCATATCATCTCTGTATACCGAGCATTCCCCGCAAACCCGATTGTTGCAAGGACAAATGTAATCCAGACATAACCAAGAAGCATCCACCTATGATGGGGAACTGAACCATGGTGGCACGTCCAAGTTAGGGCAATCGTTGCCTGGATGGTCAACAGAAAGAAGATGCCTGGTGGCATTCGGCTCTGCCCTAAACAATCGGCGGGCTTGGACGAATACAGCACTCACCATATGACACTCCCGAGAGCAGCATGCCGTCGAGACGCGATCTCTCAAGCCACAGGTCAGTATCAGGAACATACGACATTATGACTCTGGACAACGAGGTGTTGACGTTGTGCGCAGTCAAAGGAAAGCGCGTGCGAATAGTGAAATGTTCCCCACACCTTATATGAATCACCGCCAAGACTGGCGGTAAACGGTCACGGTAACGTGGCTGAGATACGTTTGTTGCGTATACTACAGGGGTGCCACTGGGTGATTCCATGCCGGAACCGTTACCAAAACTTTCAAACTTTCTTTTTCAAAGCATTCCCAGCGCCATGGGCGTCCCACGGTATGGACCTATGATTGCGATAGGCTACAGCTGAGCCCCAAAAGCCATGGACCATAGCATCAAAACCGAGTCTGAGAGGGAGAGGAATGGCCGTTCCTTGTTTTTTTTCGTAAAAATAAAAGGTGGGTTGAGTGAAGTTATTTCCAAATTCTGTTGGAGCGTACCGTAACACCCGCACGGGAAATGTCGACGCAGTTTTGCCACATCACGCCGCGGAGAGTTGTTCCTTGTCGGACATTCACCCAGGGGTTTGCGGGCTCGTGAAAAGGTCAAAGCAATTAATCAGATACGTGATCCCAAAGAAAATACAGGATCAGTTTTGCGGGTGAGTGGCTTCAGGGCCAGTACTAGTAGGGTAATTGGCCCTGACCGTCTGGAATCCCACTCTCAGAGAGATTCATACCAACACCGAGGAACTTGAAATAGATGCGCGTTGAGTACACCGAAAATCCCCAGTGTTCCACTCTCCACACACTTGTATATTTTGTAGGAACATCACAACTTCGAGTCAAATCGTGCTTGGAAAAATCTGTCAGTGGAGGAATCTGCACGAAACCCGTACTAGTATGTATTTCGCGTCATCCAGGGCCGAGTCCTGAATCCTGATCGATCATTCCCGTCTTTACGACCAACGTAATAGATAGAGCTAGAGATGTGGGGTCGATGGGCCAAAAATGTTAAATGAAATTAGCTACCGGGGATTATCGATTACGCACGTTCCACTCCATCCACCTTTTCTCTGTCTCTGATCTTTTCCCAGAACTCTTCTCTCGTTTCTTTTCTGACTTGTGGACAAGTTCTCAGGTCAGTCCACCATTGCTCAACCTCAGGCTGACCCGACTCCGATTGTATTGAGCTTGAAATTAAGCAGACAACTTTCTATGCTACAAGACGGGGATCCAGTGGCCCTTGCCCTGAACTCTTGGCACCACCACCACCCCCTACCCCTACCCCTTCCACAAAACTTGACATTGTAACAGATGCCCCAGGTGAAGCAAACCGCATGCTTTCCAAGTCTGAAGGATCCAATCCTGACTCCATCATATACACGGCAGTATTCTGGGTCCATCCTTTTCCCTGAGCCACCCTATATATGATCAGCAGCGTGGCGATTGTCTGGTGGGTGTGCATATGAGAACAGGATAGTAAGGTAAACCGTTCAAATAACTATTACCTGGAATTGATTCATGGACTGCAAGAACACTTGGAAAACCGCGTTTTTGCTCTCGAATAAGGCAAGGTAAGTGATAGACATGGCCGAGTATAGTGCAGCTGACTCGACGATCATTGAAGCAGCCGACGTGTATCGTGTCCCGTATCCGGGTCCCATTATGGAAACTATGCGGTGTCTGAAGACCAGCAGACGAAGAACTATGGCGAGAGTGAGAATGATGTTCAACACCAGCGATAGAATGAGAAAAGGAAGCCCAAATGATTCGGCAAGGATGCTCGTGTAGAATATCTTGGTCTCGAGACGAATCATAATGAGGAACCTGATGCCCATGGCTGCATAATATTATTTGCCAATGTGTCAGATGGATGATCTCGCAAAGCCCATTGGTTGGAAATAGTTGACCTCACCTACCGAGCCTGCGAACAATAGGCAGGGGAGGAGCATCACGGTCCACATGGGGACCCCACATGTTTGATAGACAACTTTGAAACGCCACACCTGAGTCGATGGTGAGTTTCGATCAAGTAGGGTGAGTCTGATCTAGTTTTGAGCGCTTACCACTACAGCATCGGACAACCAACTGGACACAAAGTATACAACACTGGCAACATATTCTATAGGTACGTAGAACATATTGTTCTCGTTGAATGCATTTGGGCCTCCCGGGTAGTTACGATCGTCAATGAATACCATCTGAGTGTATCCTGCGATTGTGACCATGTACAAAGTTCCGAGGATGCCGGAGACAGTGATAAACATGAGCAGGAGCAAGCGATTCCAGGATCTGACATGATTTTTATCCTGATGGACGAGGTGAAGAAAGGAGAGGAAATAGAGCGGGAGTGTAATGCCATAGGCAATGGCAGTAATGACGGTGCCTTGGAACCAGCATCTCTCAGAGAAGAGGGTCTGGGAGTCTTGGTCCGGGATCCAACTTGAATTGAAGGCCATGTAGTACGTGGCTGGGCGGGGAAGCGACTCGGACAACTTCGAACGAGGAACATGATTCTCTCGGGTAATAACTTAAGTAAGATCCGGACACTAAACATTGCTCTCGCCGCATGACTCATTCGGCGCCACCAAGCGGGGAAATCACTGGTTGCACAGCTCCCCACCAGGGCAGCGACTCAGACATTAGATCGGTCCGTGCCGGACGGTTAGATGTATATACCCTCATTATCATGTTCCTTGATTCGATTGTGGAAGAGCTTCCACTCATAGATACTTCATCTACAGGCCTAGGATAGTCCCAATCCATTTCATCATGGATGGCAACGATCTGCTACTAGACTGCTAGTACAGAGGCGCTTGCTCGCCTGTTCTTGCAGACCACCGTAATTCGGTGCTGGCCGTGGTTGTCGACGGGAACGAATTCAGTGATCAAAGCACTGTCCCTCATGCGGACCGAAATGTGTAATTTGTTCGATCACCTCCTATGCTGTGAACATTTTCGACGCCACGATCTGTCCAGACGCACGGCCTCCGGAGTCTCGACGGATTTTGTGCTCACCGGGTCTGGGAGATTACCTTGCCCGATTCTATCAGTGAACTTCACTCGATGTGGTGACGTCACGGTACATAGCTTACACTAATACTCCTTTATGCTTCTGTGGTGCCTTCCGGCATGACAGAGGCTCCGTGCGGGGAAAACTGCATGTTTTCCAACGCCGGAGAATGAAATTCTGACATTGCATGAATCGTGATACTTTGCGTCCATCCTTTTCCTTGAGCCACCCGAAACACAATTAGCAGCGTGGCGACTATCTGGTGGGTGGTCGTGAGAACATGATAGGGAGCTAGTATCCGAATAAACGTCACCTGGAACTGAATCAAGGTCTGTGCTAACACCTGAGCAACTGCGTTTCCGATCCCAAACAGGACGAGGTAGACGATAGATACAGCAGAGTACAGGGCAGCAGACTCGATTACCATCGCAGAGATAGACGTGTATTGCGTCCCATATGTGGGTCCCATGATAGAAACAATGCGCTTTCTGAATGTCAGGAGACGGAGGACGATGGCGATAGTAAGAATGATGTTCAACACTAGCGATAGACCGAGAAAGGGCATTGCGAAGTGGGCCATGATATTCACATATGGACCCGGGATTGAAAAATGAACTAGAAAAATTATTCCCATGACTACGCATTAGTGCGTGCATCAGACGATCTGGTAAGTTCTAGAGGTAAATGTGTGTGCTGACCTGCTGAACATACAAGCATCAGGCAAGGGAAGAGCATGACGATCCAATGAGGGACGTGGGACGTGTGATAAATGACTTTGAAGCGCCATATCTGACAAGATGGTGAATGTTAACTAGGGATTCTGGCTTGATTCTCACTTACCACCAGAGCGTCAGACAACCAGGTGGACAAAACATACACTACCCCATTCGCGTCGTTTATAGGAATGTAGAACATCTTTCTCTCGAATGCATTCGGACCTCCCGGATAGTTACGATTGTCGATGAACGCCATCTGGTTATAGGCTGCGAGAGTGATCATGAAGGAAGTTCCGAGGAGGAAAGAGACGGTAATGAAGATGAGCAGAGGTAAGCGTTTCTTGAACTCGATTCCACGGACGAGATAATAGAAAGACAAGAAGTAGAGAGAGACCGCAATGCCATATGTGATGGCACTAATGACGACACCTTGGAACCAGCACCTCTCGAAGAAGAGGGTTTGGGAGTCTTCATCTGGGACCCAATTCGAATTGGAGGCCATGTCGGTGGGCGGGCGGGCGGGCAGGGATGGTCAGCGAATGAGATGCACATTTCAAGACCCCGGTGTACTTATCTTGTGACGAACGAACGATAAATGAAAGTCGTGCGCCAGTGGCTGAGGCTCCAAGAAGAACCTTTTTCGGGCTGAAACTGATCATGATCATGCGTCATGCACGCAGCTGTGCCGCCGTGGGAGCCCATCGTGGCACGTCTGAGGCTCCAAGCTCGCAAGTTCGAATGTTCAAGTTACCGAGTCCCGACAAGTCATTTACTGTATTACAAGCGACCTGGCCTCACAGGTTAATAATGGGTAGAAGTAACGAGGATGTCAGAATGAAAAAGAACAACGAAACGAATGTACAGCTAAATTATGATCTGTGTGTAGGTATGGTGCGCTGTTAGTAGTACCTATGACGCCTTGACATCCGTCTGACATAAACAAGTCTTGTCAACACATACGATCTGAATCATAAGGAAGTGTGGGATGACAATGCCGGAAAAGAGTGTGCTACGCTTCCGACGATTCTACAAGATGCGCAAATCCAAGTTGGTTAGAATCCATGTTGAACACAGTATAGTAGAGCTCGAGGAAAATGCACCCGATGACCCAGAGTGCTGGGCCAGATGGCATTGCAGAGGGGTTCAATAGTTAGCATGTTTAAAGTACGATGTGCGGTAGGGAATATCTTACAGGTATCTGAACGACCGATTATTCCACTGAAACAATCGGACGAGCCATCCTCCACCGGTCCAAGATTGAGCTTATCAGCAGGGATCGTAAACGGCTTTCCGCCAAAAGTAAAAGTCACGTCCGGGATATTATCGCATGGGACTACATGGCTGTCAGTGAATCCGAAAGTACTATGTGAACCCCAATCAGAACTTACATGTGTACCAACCGTCCTCAAAAGCTTTACCACCATAGGCCTGATGTAGTTTCAAAGCTTGATCCTGATCAGCAAAGATGTGGCTGGCACCGGTGTCGATAATCGCGGGTACACGTGCAAGCACCGGTTTGTTATTGACACGAATATCCTCCACTGTCACCTGCCAGAATCCCTAACGTTGAAGTGAGTAGACTGCAACTCGATCGTACATCTCAGCTCACCCTGGGTAGTAGGACATCGACAAAGGTGATGTCACCTGTGTACAGCTCTTTGTTCACTCCACCAATGTACAGCTCGCCTCCATCAGAGGTAATATGGAATGCAAATATTCCATGTGCCAGTTTTTTCTCACTGACAAGTGTTTCGAGCAGGGAGCTAGCAGGGTACTTCGAAATGGACGAGGAACACATTCCTAACACTCCGTCCGGTGAAAATTCAGATTTTTCCAGGATAAGCGAGTATGTCGTCGCAACACCAATTGTCTGTTTGTCGGCCTATTCGGTGGTCAGAAGACATCACAATTATGATAATAGAGAGAGAATGTACAGTGAAGCCAGCAATGGTTATGTTATCGGTGTACAGTTTACCTGCGACAAATGCCCCATCTGCAAAGTCGATTGAAAATGTCTTATCCAAGTCCTTGGCAGTTGCAGACGAAGCAGCGTTGAAGAGGTTATTATGGCTTTTGCAGTACTCGTCACCGTTCGACGCTGGAATGAAAAGATCGCTGGGTCGGATTGAACAAGGAAGTAGGTGGTCTCGACAGGAAATACTTACCTAATGCCGGTGTCGATCTGGACTATGGTGAAGATTGGCGTTCGTGTGTGCCAGTAAACGCACGGAGAACTTACCAGTGAAGGATTTGGGAGGAGTACCAATCCAAATGGTACCGTACCAAAAATCCTCGTGGACCAAGTGAAGCCCAGCGCCATCGCGTTTCCATTTTTGAGACCCACTCTGTTTCAAAGCATAAGGGTGGGTCGTTCCCGTGTTCCTTTCATAATTTTCGAAGCCACGAAGAAGCTTGCTGAAACGACGCATGAGAACACCGAGTAAAAGGATGCACAACACGTACGCTGTGTGTGATATAGCGCGAGACTTGAGTCCATCAATATTGACACTTTTGTTGGAGTTCAACGACGAAGAGTGTTTGGCGAGTGGGATGGAGATTCCATTTCCATTCCACCTGGGTCTGGGTATTGAGGCGGCCGAAACAGCTAATGCAGCGATGACTGCGACAACTGTGAAGCGTATTGAAAAACAAATGTGCATAAGTATAGATAATCAGAAAAATTTATGTTAAATCAAACCGGCCGCGGGGATGTCCGGCAAAGCACGGCCGGGGTGCCTGGCCCGGCACAAGGAAAGGTCAGGCGGGAGGCGTGCGGGTCCAGTCTCGACGTAGGGACACAGG